>JAIPRL010003059.1:0-51098 GCA_025469235.1 Pemphigus obesinymphae | reverse complement strand
TTTGACTCGACTGTCATAATTGAAAATATACACGCATCTCGTACTCTGCGCCACCGTATGCCTACCCAAGTAAAAACACCGAGACAGACATAAAGTGACGACTCAGTGAAACTGTATCGTTACAATTACCCCAATCGCCCTTTAAAATCTGACCTCAGATTTACTTTAGGGAATAAAAAATTGTTTTTAAATAAAATCAAAAACCTGAAAACAAATGTATGTTAGTTAACACATGATAAACTCTTGATCATATTTCGACGTTGGGACATCTATTCTGTACTTCATGTTACATTTGGCCTTGTCAGAACATCACACTAAATGCCATTATTCTCAAGTCTATCCAGTGGTTAAAGTGGAATATATTTGCAGGGGGGACTATAGCTAATGCAAAAAAAAGGCGTCCCCTGAACCAGCACCGTAATATTTTTAAAATATTCATATAAATTTAATTTTTAATCCATGTTATTTTTAACCTAATTTGTAAAAATTTATCACGGACGTATTATGTATATACTTATTATTATGTATGATGTACATACTCTGTGGTTATAATTTTAAAATACGCATCTATAATATAGATCTTGCATACAATTTATAACTAAATACCATTTTTTAAAATTTTTTTATTTAATTTTTGAATATTATGTACAAAAGAACAAATTCAGTCTCAACTTTTAATTAAACATTTAGAAATATAAAGGGGACTATATACTAAAGGGGACGCCAAACTTAAGCTAAACAAAGAAGGGGGACGCCGTCCCCCTCACTTTAACCACTGACTATCACTTATCTGTAAGCTTACCAATTACCACCAGCACCATGACAAAATTGTACAACAGTTATACAACTATTTTTATCATTAAGCTTTCGGACTTGAACAGTTATCATTTGGATATCGTTTATATTCTATTTTAGTTATTTAACTAAAATTTTTCTTTTATATTTGTTTAAATAATATAAAATAATGAAAAAAATAAACGAATATTTTTTGGCGGATAAAAGTAAGAAGCAGAACATTGATCAAAGTGTGAATCAAAGTCAAAATGACACGTCTGCCATAGTAATACCAAATGCCGAGGCAAGTAATGCACAATATAAAAAATGTGTAGGTACTTACACAATAGGTAATGATTTTTATAATTTATATTTCTATAGTTACTTCAAATGTTGTTATTTCCCGAGTTAATGATGTCGGTGTGTTTGTCAAAGTGGATGGCAATTTGTCTGATTATGAAAAACATCTTGTAAGTTATTAATTATTTATACTGTATTTTGTTAAACTGTAGATTGTGAATTTTATGACTGACCATTTTCTAGGTTCTTACAAACTCATGGATTCCACCTGTTTCTTACTCTTTTCCTGTATTAGAATCTAATAAAGTAAGAGAATTAAAGTTTCAACATCACTGGTTAACTACATACAGCTGGTTACTATATTCAGAAATAAAAGGAGCATTTTGTAAATTTTGTGTGTTGTTTGCAAAATGTGGTGGTATAGGAAATCAAAAACTAGGTTTTCTTTCATTAAAGAAATTTGACAATTGAAAAAGGCTAAAGAAGTAATTTGATTAAATGTTTTTAGTGTAATATTAATTATTATAGGTAATAACATACCTATGATATTTACATACCTAATATTAATTATATTAATATAAATTAATTAGTTAGGTACCTATATACCTAATTTAACTACCTACCTATTTTAATTGATTTTATATTTATTATAATAACAGGTTTTTAATAAACATTCAGTATTAGAATACCACAAAACTGCTGTGATGAAAGCCGAAAGTTTTTTAAATGTTTATTCTAAGAAGCAAAAATCAATTGTTAATGCTTTGGATGATGATAGGTAAAAATGAATAATTAGATATCTAGGTATAATTATTAGGTATATTATGATTTTTTTATATTCTAAATTCAATGGGAATAATAGTTAAATAGTTAAATTAAATATATATATTTATATAATACAAATATAATATTTTTATAGATCAAAACAGATAATAGCTAATAGAAAAAGACTTATACCCAATGTAGATTGTATAATTTTATGTGGTAAACAAGAAATTGCTCTACGGGGACATAGAGATTATGGCCCAATTAATTTTAACAGTAATTTATGATTCTATAAATTAAATTTTTGCTTAATATTGGCTTTAGATATATATATTTTTTTATAATATATAGCAGAGTATGTTAATAATGAAGGCAATTTCCGTGAAATTTTAAAGTTTAAAGTAAAAGATGATGAATGTATGAAGTCATTTCTAGAATCAGATGCGCGCAATAAATATTTGAGTCCAAGGATTCAAAATGAAATAATTAATATATGTGATGGTTAATATATATATTTATTAATATATATATTATTAAAAAAAATAGTTGAAAAAGCCAATTTATCTAAATGTTTCTCAGTCTTGGCCGATGAAACTACAGACTTTTCAGTATCAGAACAACTCACAATATGTGTAAGGTATTTAAGTGGAATTGGAAATGATATAAAAATCAATGAAAAATTTATTAAGTTTGTTGAAATTCATGGTCTAACTGGAGTTGATTTGGCATCCGCAAATTCTTAATGCTAATTTAAAATTAATATTATAGTTTTAAATAAACATGATAATTTCTGAGAACTTCAGTAGGTACCTATACTATTTAATTTTAAATAATAATAATTAAATAAATTTTTTCAGGTTTGAATGCAAGTGGTATAAATTGTGATTTTTTATACGTCCAAGGCTATGATGGTGCAACGGATATGTCTGGACAATTCAAAGGAGTAAAATCTGTTATACAAGCTAAGTATCCAAAAGCATTATACATGCACTGTGTTGCACATTCTTTAAACTTAGCTGTATCCTCTGCATGCGATTTGCAACCAATTCGAAATTGCCTTGGAATTATTGAAAAAATGTATTTCACATTTAAAAAGAGTGAAAACTTATTTAAGAAATACAATGAAAGAGGTAAATAATGTATTTTTATTATGTTTTAACTTTAAATTCAAAATAATATTATATTCACAGGACAGATTGAATGGACTGACCATGTTGTCAATATACGATAGTATTATTCCCTAACAGCTGAAGAGGTCATTGATGAGTTGGGGCAAAAACCAAGAAAATTGGAAATTTTATTATAATAAAAAATATTATATGATACAAATTATATATAAATAAAATTTATTAACCCATTATAAAAATCTCTGTTACAACTAATATATATATATATTTTTTATATAACACTCCTAGACACGATGATTGGGGGAGGGGGGGTCAAGGGTGATTCACTCCAGGCCTGGGATTTTCATGTAAACCAGAAAAATGTACGATGAACTTTTTTTTTATTACCCCCTCTCCCAGGGGGTCCCGATTTTCTCACTGGTGACCCCCCCCCATTGAAAATTGTTGTGTACGCCACTGGTTTAGTAGGTATAGGTACATGACTATAAGTATAATTTATAATATTAATATTACGTTATTTTTAATATATATCAGAATGTAATAATATACCTACTAGTTATAGGTATTCTAAATCATTTTAACTATTTTATACTTACTTATTTGTTTTCATTTAGTTGTTTTACTAAAATCAATTTCAAAACCACAAATAATATAATAACATTACATATAGGTATGTTCATTGAACACAAACTAATTAAATAATACATTTGAAGTTATTTTAACTCCTAAAATGTAATTTCATTTATTTATACTAGAGTTAATAATGAATTCAAAATAAGTTTAGATTTAATATTCTAAGAATTTAATTTAGCAATTTGTATATAGTCATTTTAAAAACTCTATGTTGTTAAAACAACTTTATATATAGGTGTCCAGATTATTTCTGTGATTGATTAATTCAATGGTTATGTTTAAGTTACTATAACTAACATATTTATGTTAAAACAGTTCCAAGTAGATGTACCTATAGGTAACTCACAACTATAATTAGTTAATTGAATATTATCATTAAGGTGACTGTGAAAAATCTTGTTGAAATAACACCAGTATGTTTTAAATTTATAAAATAAAGGGGTTATGATTTTATTTCAACTCTGTTGTTAATTTAATAACAAAAATCCTTAGCTCAAAATCAACGTTCAGAAAAATACCTATATCATTAGCATCAATATTGGTGTTAAATTTACTACAGATTTCTATGCGTGTTGAATACTGTATAATGTATATATTGTTATCAAAAAGTAAAATATTTCATTTTTTATAAATTTTAGCTCAAAAATAGTTACATTTTTATGTATAATGTTTAGATACTTATTTCGAATACTAATTTAAACGATAATAGTTGTAAAATTGTATTTAAATCCCTTCCCAATTTATCATAAAATTTGTTTTAAATTCTATATGATGTACGTCAATAGTAAAAATATAATATTATATTATATACCTACCTACTAAATATAATACATATAATGTAGATGTATACTTACCGTAATAGATTTACTGTTTAAACGTGACTTTAACAATGAATGGACGTTGCTTTTATGTTTTCTCGCTTTTGAAAAATTAAATTTTTTTGTTATCCATAACATAATTAGTATAGGTGACTACCCTGTCATTGCTGTAAAGTTTAAAAAAAAAAAGTTAAAAATTTGGTACGTGATAATAATATAATAATAATAGTATGGCCAAGCCGCAATATTTACTTATGGATAATATTATTATAATGGTTATTGTGAATAATATCGAAAATGTATAGTTGGATTATTATCGTTTAGGTACTCTTTCTAGATAGGTACAATCGGAAATAATGGACCAAAACAGTTTTGTTTCCAATTACGTACCTACCTATCTAAAATTGACGACCGCGGCCGCCGCAGGGCTTGAAAACGTTATTAATTTTTGCGTTATAACGTTTTTCGTTTTATAACGTTATTTTTTTTTTGCGTTTTTTATACTGTAAATTTAACCAAAATTCTGCAATTTACATTCTACGTAGTGTGATTTTGCTATATTACCTGTTGGGTAGACAGAAACAGCAAATGCGTGTTTAGCTATTAATAATATTAGCACAAGATCGCGCCCGAACGCGTGATGTATTTAGTCGTTTTCATATGATGGACATTAAAATACTTGTGTTTTAATTTGGCCTTTGGGTGATACTGATTATTTAACTTGATTTAAAAATAATATTAATATAATTAATAATCGTCTTATAACGTTATTATTATTTTTTTTTTTGCGTTATAACGTTTTTCTTTTTATAACGTTATTTTTTTTTTGCGTTATAACGTTTTTCGTTATAATAACGTTATTTTTTTTCCATTATAACGTTTTTCGTTATAACGTTATAAATATAACGTTTTCAAGCCTTGCGTGGGGGATTGTATACGGCCCGGTACATTTACAATATTAATTAATATTTTAATGGGTAGGTGATAACGAGCGCAAACGTAAACACGGCTCGTTGGACATCGATGTTCCGCAAATAGATGCCGTCGAGGAGTGGTGCGGTTTAGGATAGGTATACCTACCGATGTATGCACGACGCTCGCGAATCATTTATATAGGTCTATTATGATAATAGACATACTTTGCTTGGGACGTTACAAGACATCCGTAGAAATTTTTTCAGAGTTGTCCACTGCTTTCGTTAAATATTAATGTGTGGATAACGAACTTGAACCATCCGTTATTCATTTTCTCTTGGTATAACTTCGTTATCCACCAAAGCTACTTTTTTTTTTCTATCATTATAACAGATTGATTCATAATTGTAAAAATAAATAACACAACTACACTGAACACTATATATAGTAGGTACTCAGCTACAGTAATATAGGTAGGTACTATATTATTATACTAAACGCGGTAAATTTATGTCTGTGCGCCACAAACGCTGAGCACGAAAATACAATAGGTAACGTACAACGCACAACACATAAATTCAAAATAAATTGCATTTTCACCGCACGCCTTACTTTCAAAATACAACGCACACAGAAATTACTCACGTGTGGGCGCACCTTTATAAGTCGAAGCTGAAAATAGTTGAAAAATCCAACCGCACCGACAGCGCTATTATGCACGATCGGCGTTCGATTATAATTCTGTAGTTTGGTCACCGAACGCAGTTGGTTCGATACGAATAATTGAGTGGATTCAAAATCGTTTTTTAAATATGGTATTTTACGTCAATCTCACTCCTCTTATCAGCCATTATAAGTACTAGTTTTTATGAATCTCGAAAATGAGTGTAATAAGTAACATTGATCTTTCTTCGTGTGCAACTATTAAATGCTTATATGCACATTATTTGAATTATTCATATTTGTATACCTACTACTACCTATGCAAATTGCATTTATATCGTTATTGGGCAACTGCCCGTCTAAATAAAAATAATAATAAATACTATATTATAATGTTACACTATTATAATACTTATGTCTAATTATATAGCCAATAAAGTGCATACATGTTATAACTATTAACCTAACTATAATAAGCCGCAATTCCGTAAGTATTCTAATTCCTAACCTAATTTAATAATTTATACTTAATTTGCGTTTCATAAATATTTACTGACCCAACTGTGCCTATAGGTTGATTATACTGGACAGAGTCTATGTCTAGGGGCGCTTTTCCAATGCCCGTCGACTTATCTTTGGGAATAGCATATCCGTTTTTCCATCTGAACTGAGCGCTTAAATGATAATCTTTTTTCTAGATAGAATATAATATAATTTTCACTGCAGGTTCATTATTCAATATGGGTATGACTATAATATCATAAATTAATATAAGTATTAATTATTATAATATAGTCGTACCTGATGTAGTATTAGATAGTGTATTAAATATATTAAAGGAGCACACAACACAAAATAAAATTTTTTTTAAATTTATAGTAGGTACATATCATTTTAAGAACAATATTATGGTATAACCCGTCTAGTTCATCTGCGCCCTTGGCGACCGTTACATTTTTTAATTTTTAGGCGTTATTAAAATTGAAAGCACATAATAATAACGTCTTGAGGCAATTTTCAAATTACCAATATGTCATTGAATAATTTTTTTTTTTTTAAATCGGATTTCTACCATATTATTTTTGATAGTTTTGATTACAATAAATAAATTCTAAATTATGATCTGAAAAAAAAAATCGTATTGTGTGCTCTTTTATGAAGACGCCACACACCACACATTTTTAAGAAGTTTTGTATAGGCAATGTTTTTGACATTTTAAGAAAAAGAAAAATATTTAAATATATTTTTAAAGGAATTTAATAATAGTCTTGCATCAATACCAATTTTAATTGTCGTGTTATCACGATATTTGTTAAAACAATTATGCTTACGGATTGATTATTTTTATCAATTTGAGATTATTGTAGAAAGAAGAAATAAAAAATAAAAATAATTTATAAGGAAGAAAATTATCTAGCCACTGATGGATCCGATTTGTGATATATTCATTTATACAAGTTTTATGAGCCGTCAGAAAAAAAAAAAATCAAAATAATCGATATCATTTTAACAGTTTATAAAACTTATAAAAATGCATAATCGAAATTCCTTCAGTCGCTAAATAATGTTGTAGGCTATAATTTGTTTTTTTTGCGTATTTCTAACATGTTTGTAAATTGGTAAAAAAGTAAAATGCAAGTTTTCCATTGTAAAATTGTTGTCGTGGAGTCCACTTAAGATTGTAAATAAATGATTCTAGATTGATTTTAGAACCATAACAATATTATTAAAATTAAAGAAAACAATATTTCCGAGTGTACCTCGAATTTTTTTTTCATTATTCGAAATAGGATGTAATACGTTCAAATATATTGCTTACAAATGAACCTTTTATGGCATATTTAAACAATTGTAACTCTTTTGGAAATTAATTTTTCAAAAAAAATCTCCGATGTGCATTCGAAAATATTGTTCTCTTTAATTTTGATAATAAATGAATTAACTCTAAATTTACTCTGAACAAAATTATTTGCAATCTTAGTGAGTGTATTTTATGGTACCAAAAATCACCTGTGTAGCATCCTCTTAATATATTATTATACATTAGTATTCGAGTAAGCAAGTATATCATATTGTAGGTGTACTTACAGTTATGTCATTAAAACGAAATCCTGGTATGAAAGGCAAACCGTCCATTTTGGTACTTTTTTTAAATAGAAAATAAACAGAACTAAAAACGTATTACTCAAGATTTGATCAATAAAGTACTTAGTTACCATAATAGGGGAAATAATATACACCCAATAATCATATCTACCTACCTACCAACATATTATATAGATATGTGTACTTATATAATTATATTTTTAGTTCACAATTTAAAAATCATTGTAGTATTTAAATTACCTAATTATTTTATTTAGTAACTACTTTTGTGTTTTGATTAAGATTTATAGAAGATATATATTTATTTTCCTTAATTGAATTGTAAAATATTTTTACAACTGTACAGTGATATATTCAGTGGTGTAACTAAGAGGGATCAGAGAGCGATCACGTCCGGGCCCAGTTCCTTAAGGAGTCCAGTCGTGCACACAGAGTTACAAGGGTGTCAGTCAACACCCCTATAATATTAGGTGGTGGGTGGTTGACTAATATTATTCCAATATTTTATTTGCAAACTAAGAAGATTAACTATTACAAATGCTTTTAAATATAAAAATTGTTTGGGTATATTTACTAGGTGGTGGGTTTTAATGTAAAAGTTTGTTGACGCTCCTTCCTTGCAGAAAATGAGTGTGCCACTGCACTAGACGAAATAAGGTGAAGGTATAGAATATACCTAATAATGTTATGTTGGTTAATAGGTATTTGCCTAAATTAAATTTTATTATTAACTTACTAATTAATGCTTTTAATATTATTAGGAAGGTACTATAACATTTAAAAACAAAATAATCACACCAAAACAGTATTTATATATTCCATGTTCCTAGCTACATAGGTATCCTACTAAATTATTTTTTAAGTTGCTTAAGATATTATAAAATATAATGTATAAATAAAGAAAGATCTTGTCAAAAAAAATAACTTATTTGAAATTCTGATTTTTTAAATATTATAAAGGAAATTTTAGGTATAATTTTATTGAGTTAAGTATTTTATAATTGAGTAATAAAGTACATAATTCCTTTCATAATGAATTGTATGTATTATTATCATCAAATACAGTTAAATTTAGTATATATTTAGAATAGAGGCCATAAATGGGGATTTAACTGACCATAGCATAAACGGTGTTTGATGGCCATAAATGGGAGAAACAAGTACATATTTATAAAAATTTTTTTTCATTGATTATAATTATGCATCTGAAATTTTAGCCAAGTATTAGACATGTTATAATGTATGCATGATCATAATTTTCAAGATTAGTGTAAATATAAAATTTGTATAAAAAATTGTTTAAGGTGGTTGATAAACTCCACTCTAAATAAATTTATATTTTATATTTAATTTTTTATTCAAAAATGATAATTATAATAAGAGTAAACCTTGGTAAAAAATTTACTACTAAAATTATTTTAAAAATATTTGAATAAAATGTTTTAAATTTTCGAGTTTTTAGTTCTTAAGTGTGTATCAAATTATAAATATATTTATTATAGTGCTAAATGTAATAATCATTTTGATATTAAATAGAGCAAAATTTATGCATATTTGTCAAATAGTCAGCTGTCATACCCAGTTAATTTTAATTTTAATAATTTGTCATCTAAAAATTATTATAAAATTACCTGTTTGAAAAAACAGTTGGAGGAAGAAAGGTAGGGGAAGTTGAAGATTTTTACACCCGGACCAGAATTTGAAGTTATGTCACTGGATATAATGAATCATGAGAATATTTAAAGAATGGTTTTTTTACAACCTAGCATAAGTAGGTAATATAATTTTGAAAATTATATAATCAATATTTTTGTCACACCAACGTCAAAAGGTCAATTTTTAATTCCAATATAAGTGATGAAAAGTGACTTTTTTCATCTGTCAACACTTTTTTTTATGCCTGGCAGGTAGGAAGAGTAAAATGATTTTTCCTACATTTAGCATTTTTTCTTTCCTTCACAGTGGCAAAATAGTGGTTTTAGTATTTTTTTTCATTAGCTGCGCTGGACATAAAAATCATTTTCTAAACCAAATTAATATAATATATATATTATATGCACAATAATATGTTTATGTGATGGCATTATTTATTAGTTTTTCCCATGCTGTTCTAGATGTTAAAAAGAGTTCAGAGTAGAATAAACTCTTTAAAGGTCATGAGAGTTAAGGTGTGGTATAAACTAGTATGTGCGGTTCATGAAAAATATAGCCCTCTCCTATGATTCATTCCTCAAACATTGCT
This sequence comes from Pemphigus obesinymphae, assembly GCA_025469235.1. Taxonomy (NCBI): domain Eukaryota; kingdom Metazoa; phylum Arthropoda; class Insecta; order Hemiptera; family Aphididae; genus Pemphigus; species Pemphigus obesinymphae. Next base: position 40,754 of record JAIPRL010003059.1, on the reverse strand, counting down.
CAAGACTGATAGCTCACTTACCACACAATATATTATTTTCTGTATTATAAGAATTAAATTGTAATAAAAATAATATTAGAAGTTAATAATGTTTACATAAAGTAAAATACTAGGAGGCAGGAGTAGATATATTATAATGGGTATATGAAAAATAAAACAACAAACAAAATAAATACTAAATTATTATTTTTATTTAATTATTCTTTTACACGAAAACTAAAAGCAGGAGCATTACAATACGTGAAAACGCATGTATGCATACTTAATAATAAGTTTATGAGGATAATATTAATTATATTATTAGTGGTGTTCTCTCTTCGGGATAATTTTTTTATATAATCATATTTTGTACTATGAAAATGATAATAAATGCTTTAATTATGTATTTTAAGTATTTGACATCAAATTAATAACAAATTGTTATACACTCAAAATTATACAAGTTCAAGTAAAAAAAAAAAAAAAAATATATAAATAATGAAAAATAAAAATACATACATACATATTATATGTATATAAGAAAATCAGTTAACTTGTTAGGGTAACTAAAAATCTAAAAATTATACAATTTTGAAAATTAAGGAAGACTTATTTTTTTTAAAAAATAAAGAAGAATATTTCAAACATTAACACATCTAAACGTTAATATTATATTAGTAATTTTTTTTTGTTTTTAAAATAACATTAACGATATTTAAATATTATCTTAAACATTAATTCAATAATTTTGGTGTCTCTGGTTAAAAATTAACAATCACAACATTGTTGGTGTTAGAAAAATGTACAATCGACTCATAGATAAAATGACGGAGAAAATCTGTTTCTTTCATAATAAATACTGTACATAAATATTATAATAATTTTATACAAAGAAGAAGAAAACAAAGGGAATGTGGAGTCGATTTACTTATATGTACAACATTTATAACAGATATAATTTTAATTTTTAAATTTTTAATTTCAATCAATTGCTTTTAAACTATATAAAACACTTAAATTAATAACTTTGTAAATTTTAAGTGATTTAGAGAAATAGATATTTAGTAAAAAAAGTATAAGCTGCCAAAGAAAAAAAAATAATAAAGAAAAAATATATATACTTAAGTAATATGAATACTATTATAATATGAACACAAGGGTGTTAATTACTGTTGGCACAATGGTTTTGTTAATGGAGAAGCATATATAAAACTATAAATGTCATAACAACATTATTATTTCTATAGGTTATTATTATTATTTTTTGTAAAATTTGAGAATTGTCATCTATTTTTACATATTTAAGAATAGGCCTAAAATAATTAATAATATTAATTATGTATTGAATTAAGTTTCTATAAAAGTTATATAGATTTTTACAATCTATTTATGTTTAAATGTTGTATTTTACCCCTTTTAAATCGAACGGGATCTTTTAAATGTATGCTACCAAACTTTTTGATGATGATGTGCACTGAGGTCTTTACGTCCGGCTAGTAATAGGTAATTATCATCACCAATTGGTGCTTGTCTATATCAAAAATTATATAATAGTTAATTTATATAAATATATTACAATATAATTGTACACATACTTGCTGCCATATTTTGTTTCTCTAGCAATAGTTCTCAAAACTGTTCGATGCTCTTGTTCCAGTGTATATATTATTTCCCGTAAAGTTGATAAAGTGATAAATGTAGTTTTTGGGTCTTCAATTAGTATTGGAAGACATAATCTATCTCCCGGATACACAGCTTTACACTCGCACGCTTCTGTAAATATTAATAGTAAAGTATGGCATAAAGCCGGGTATGCCTAGGCAATTCATGTTATATCATTGATTACCCATATATAAATAAACTATAGATTACTCACTGGCCTATATTTCAATGACATGGAAAATGTTTCTATTGTAGAATGTTTTATATAGTATTTAGTTAGATTGGATAATATTGTAATTATTACTAGTAGGTTTGATTAATACAATGTGTATATTAGATCTATAGCCGTGGAATACACTGTAAATTGGAAGTCAAAGCAACTGGTGACTATTAATGATTACAATGTTATACAGAATTTGAGTAATCTATAGTATATTATATAATCTAGGTAGTATGTTCTATTCTGTGTGAAAATGTTACTATTTAGTACACGTATATTACGATTCTAATATTCTCTCTCTACAAACAGATTCAATGTGTATAAAGCACAATATTTATTATATTCAAATTACTGCTTGAATTGAAAAATAGAAGATGTACACCACAGTCGGAAAGTTTCCTGATAGGAATATACAGGATAAGTATAGTATGTTTTATTTCGTTCTGGGACAAGGGCCACACATACAAAATATTGCCCTATATAGAGCACAATCTTAACCTAACCTCAACCCTCCTCTTCCACCCCATCTACCCTAATATAACTTAACTTCCCTACACCTAACTAACTTAACATAACCAAACCTCCCTCCACCCCACCCACTTGTCTAGCCTAACATAACTTAACATCCTCTACTCCTTCCACATGTCATTAACATACTTGTCTTTTCCCCCACCCGCTCATCAAACTAAACCTAATCTCCTTTTTCAACTATTACTCCTCGCAGAGCTGGTTGTATCCACACTAACATAAACTAACTTCTCTATCCTAACATGGACTAACACCTCCACGCTTTTACTGTATTTCACCCCCAATCACCCTATAGAGGGTGAAACACGGGAACTATACTTATTCAAAAAAGGCGATAGGGTTCAGTCAGATTTACCGGCTCTCCCCATCCAGGATGGGACGGTTCATGATATTATTAAGCCATGTTAAGGTAGAGAAGTTAGTCTATGTTAGTGTGAATGCGACCGGCTCTGCGAGGGAGTGATGGGTGGAAAAGGAGATTAGTTTTGGTTTTATGAGATGGGTGGGAGAAGGGCAAAGATGTCCTAATCTAAATGTGAAGCAAAACATACTATATTTAACACATATATACCTATCTGGAAACTTTCCGAAGTAGTGTACTCTTAGGTCATCAAAAATGACAGTTCACCCAAACTAAATAACTCGTATATTACAAAAAAATAATAAGAGCACTCTTAAATATTAAAAAATTGTAGATGAGCCCATACCCTCTCAATTTGAGCAATGAATAAAATACTATATATTAGTTTTTAGTTCACATGCTGTGGACCTCCCCTTCCCTTCTTTTTCATCATTTAATCCTAAATTATTTTCATGCATATTTTTATCTATCCCTAAATTGTAATTAGACTGTGATCACTCGACCCCTTAAGTATAGCTGTATTGTTTATTTTTCTGATTAGAGAGTTCTCAGAAACATAGGTACCATTACTATATGAAAATTTAATAGAATTACTTATCTAATTGATATAGGTGGTACATTTTCACAGAATTTGGCAGGTTCAAGATGGAATTTTACTGTATACTGTTTATAATAAAATGGCCTCTCTTCTGATTTGAACCCAGGGTTGAAAAAAAAACTCAGTTTTTTTTTTTTCAAAAGTCCCATTTAGTTAGGTTATTTATTTTTCCATTTTAATTACACTGTATTTTATAACTATGTTCCAGTCACAGCTAGATACCTATAGTTATATATAGTCATGGTTCTAGTTATCAAAGAGAGAAACTAATGGACTGATCTATTGTTAAACTACCAATTGATTTAATGTTATTTAAATTTTTAATAGTTTAATATTTACCATTTTAACAGTCATTTAATATTTTTGTTTATAATTTAGCTTGGTATATAAATAATATATAATATAATTATTATTACTAAAAACTTCAACTATTTCAATAGTTGTTTACAGTTCATTGAGCGTTCATTTTTCTATGTAACAATTGTAATTCTTTTATTTACTATTCTGGAGAAAAAAATTGTTAAAACATTTTATAAACCATAAAAAGTTATTTTTCTAAGTTTGCATATCGGATTTTTTTGGACGGGTTAAACCCAATAAAACCCAGTGATGTGGGTCTTTTAAGCCAACGCTGGACTTGAACTACCCGACAAATTTTGGTACACTATTGGTTCAACCAATCAGGGAAAATGGTATCAGTGGAAAACCACCTTCACAGCAGTATGTTCACTACTTTCCATACTCTTACTGGTACTCCATCTCGCCTTAATGCCAACATTCTTATTTTTTAACTGTAATCCATACTTCTTCTCTATATACCTAAATCCACTAATTTCTGATAGCTATCTGCTCGAATTATAATTAAAATGTATTGTCATTCTGAATTTCATTATACATGGAATAATAGTTTTTTTAAAATAAATCTGTTGGTTTATCGATGTATATTTATTTATTATAATAATATAAGATGTGTTGATAGCATTTTTAACTTTTTAAAGTTGCTGTCATGGAAATTGTCATTCATATTAAAACCGAAATTGGTTTTTATTAAATAAATTTAAATATGTAATGAACGAAACTCAATATGTGGACTCAAATTTATTATTATATCCATTTATTATATCCTATTATCCATAGGACTAGAAAACGTTTAAAAATGTAGCAAAAGCAAAACAAAAGTGAACATCAAAGGTTTGAAAATTGTCAAAGGACTGATTGCGACAGTGTGGTAGGATAGGAATCAGCCAGTATATTGGACCTTCACATTGTTTTATTGGATTACCTGTTTAAGAGCGTCTATTAAAGTGTATATACCCTGCTAGGGTATGTGTATTCTATGGTTACAGTTACATTCTAGTCTTGACAATCATTAATTATACACATGTTAGAATAAACCGAATGATTTTGTATCCACCTTCACAATTTGTTTTTATATAATATTATATAGATCATCTATTCATTTGTGTTAATATGAAAACAAAATAAGATAAGTACTTTACAATTAAAATAAATTCACTATCCTATTATCTAATTTTATAATAAAATATTCCATACACATTAAGAAAGAGCCCTGGTGGCGAAAAAAAAACTCGTCTGCCACGAGCAGGTTTGAATTATAGTGTTACTACAAATAACGCTATATATCATATACATGTATAACAATAGTCAATAAATATTGGCGCTCTGTATGCTAATATAGTGTGATTTGACTATGACGAAGTAGTGGGGTAGAAACCAGGCGCTGTTGAATCAACAAAGTTCTTTCTTAACGTGCTACGGGTATAGTAAAGTAAGGCAAAGTTAATTTTTGTTTTCCAGGATTTCTTTCAATTTAATATAACCATAATACACATAATACTGTATCAAAAATGGATACACTTCAGCTACAAGCAGTACTAATATAATTATTTTTAAGTAAATATAAATGCTTACTTAATACACCATCAAATTTATCAATATGAGTCACACAAAGGGCATGTATTCTAGAAAGTTCTCTATCAACATCAACATTACTAGCTTGTATATGGTCAACTGATGTTGATACTTCTTGACATCCTTTGGTTCTTTCATTGTTTGACTTACAACTGGAAGTTAATAAATATTTTAATAAACAACTGTATTTAAATTAATAATACAAAATTAATTACCAAAGCCAAGTGCCATTTATAAAAGCAGCTGGGTGATAAAGAGTTAGACGCTTGCTGTTTGAGAAACACATTTTAGTTAGTAAATCAACCCATTCTTTTTCTTCGACACAATTATTCGCTTGTATATATAAAATTCTCTCGGGTTGAATTATTTGAAACATATTATTCTTGTTAAATGATTCTTGTTGAAGTCGTTCAACAGCCAATATATCCGACAGTGTTATTGTGCAAAGTGACTCTTTACCTTAAGTAACAATAATAAATAATAATATAACACTTTATATTTTAAAATTCAAAACTATATTTACCTTTCTGTTTAGCATAGGACAAATCTCGTGTAGTTAATTTAAAATAGCGCTGTTTAAAATTCTTTCTACCAAACTTTTTACGGCCTTGAGCACGTTTTGTTAACATCCTATAGCAGATATATACAATTAAAATATTAATTATATAAATGTACAAAATAATCAGAATTAATTTTTTTTATTTTCGTAATATGGAATATTCTGATTTCTTTGTATGTAAAACATATTAAACACATTTTGGTATAAATCTAGTTTATTAGGAACTTTTTTTCTTTAAAATATAGTGCTTTGGATTACAATTTAGCCATTATTAAAAATTGTCTTATTTTGAAAAAAAAGTACCAGATAAACTAGTTGTTCCTATATTTTCATTAACTTCATACATTACTTACCACGAAGTAATTTTCCTTAGATAGCTAAAATATATTTTACCATTATTTAATAACAATGGAAAAATATGTGAATATAAATCAATATAAATAAATAAACGTATAAAATAAATTATTACCCTTCTTTGAGCGTTACAGGAGTATCCTGAGTACATTGTGCAGGACCAGCTGAGGCAGAAATAATTTCTAAAAACTACAAACATAACATTTATTTAAATTAATTAAATAGATATACTTATAATAACAAATATTTTTACTTGTCTAACTGCAGTAACATGCTGTTCAGTATATACAGCTTGGTACATTGATGACATGTATTCTTCTTTAAAATTTGATCGTGAACAAACAAGATTACCCAAACTTTGTATAGTTTTTGATACCAATGTGAGGGTTCTGTTTGTTTGAGAATCCTAAAAAACAATAATATACAAAATCAATTAATTAACATAAGAAACAAATCCTCAATGAAAGTATTTTTGAGCATACTATTTGTTCCTTTGTGAGATCAAAAAGCCTGGGGCCCAATATTGCTGGTGCAAAAAATCTTAAAAATATAAATCCAGACACAACAGAATACTTAATTTCTTTGTTTTCTAAAAAATAACAATAATAATATAATAAACATTTTAATATAAACTGAAAAATTTACTAAATATACCTGGAAAAAATGTTATGGCTACTTCTTTAAGAGTATGGAATAATTGGCACATTACAGTTGGACATTTAAGAGCTGATGTGGTAATAGCTTTAAATACATCTTCCACATAAATCTAAAATCAGAAAAATAATTTAACGTTAAGAAGTTAATTACATTAATAATTAATTATATATAAAATTATAATTTACTTTTAAGTTTGCCAAATTATGACTAATAACTGCTGTATCTTTAACTCTAGCCGGATCAATTTCACAAGGCCTTCTTTCTGCCAATAGTCTTTCCAACGGTGGCCTTAAAGTTTCATGTAAGTACCTCATTCCAGATATGTGCATAGATTCATCCATCATTTTGGATATCATAGAGTTACCACGGAATATTGTATTTGCATCACTAAAACATACATTATAATTTAACTCTATGTCTAATATTATAAGTGAATAAATGTAATTCAAATATACTTACGTAACTTTTGATATTTCCCAAATAGCAAGGGATCTGATTGTCTGAACAATTTGCCCATGGTGTACTAAAATTCGTACAAGAGGTTGAGCGGAATCTAATTTATTTGGAATTATTTCTCCCAAAAGGTAAACTGTACTAGCAGTTATTGGCTAAATATATATATATAATTTTAGTTTATTCATTATACAATAAAATATATTAATACAATTATAAAACTTAATATACCTGTACTGCATGACTATTCATCAGTAAATGTTTTAGACGATCATAATTATGTGTTGGCAGAACATGATCAGCTGTATAATGAATTTTTAAACGTAATGATCCTACACTTGGATAATTAAAACCCTGGTCTTCCCTGAGACTTGATTTTCTATTACGCGGTTGAAGAAAATACCTGAGTAAAAAGATAATTTGATTGATATTATTTATTATTAAAATTTAAAATTAATTGAATATTATATTAACCATGCACTAATGGCTCTTCCTTGCAATGGTATGATTACTTGACCCAAAAATACAGTATTGCTGCTAGATATTTCATGATAAAGAGTAACTATAACTTCTGACCATTCAGGAGCCGTTGCTTGGCCTGACACATGTTGCTTATGAATACCACTCAATCCAGGAAGCTAAAATAAATATACTCATGAAATGTATTTAATTAAAATTATGTACCTATTAAATAAATGTTGAAAATTACAGTAAAGACGAAAGCTTCATCAAACACTGGTGAATTAGTCTTTTTCTTGACTTTAGTCCTTTGAGTTTCTGTTTTGTCATTTGAATATCGAACAGTAACATCAGCAAATGGATCACAATTTCCATTTGTAATGGCTAATTCACATGCTTCATTTAAACGTACACCTAGTTTACCTCGGTTTTCACCATACTCTATTTCAATATGAATTTTTCCCTACATAAAACAATTTAATTTAAACTTCAAATTCCACAAAATTATTGTTATTCATGCTTGATATAAAAATAAATTGTTTTGAATAAGTTAAGTCATTGCCAAAAAGATTAACACAAGTGGCCACCAGGAGTTCTCCGTTGATATTATAACGTGGATGTTATTACTGAATATATCAATACAAAACAATAGTGTTGTAGATGAGTAAATATCCATCTATATTAGTATATTCCAGTTTCCATATAACATTAATCTATTAATATTATCATTGTCAGCCTAGGTTGTTTATTTTTATACATTTATAATAAACAACTCGGTGAGACACCTCGCATGGCCAAAATACACAGTGACTAGTTTGGGTTATACCTACTAAAAAGTGCCGCTGCGCCAATCTATCTGGCAATGACTGTATTATATATTATATATACCTACTTAATATATAAATATAATAATAAGTAATAACTAACTTAATAGTACACACAATTAATAAATTAATAAAGTAATTTAATATGTACATAACATTTGGTACCTATTATAGATACAATCAATTTAGTTAGACTACTATTTTGACCCAAACATCAGAAATATTTCAGAAACTATAAAACTGGAAATTTGATTAACAATAACTAATATTCGATGGTTAATATTATAAAATTATTAGTAAGTTGAATAAGTTCTCATTGTTTTTTTCGTGAAAATGAATGCTTTATTTAAAAAACATATCATTGAAAGTATTGTCCATCGTTAGCTACTACTTTTTCCCATTTTTCTGGCAGCATACGAATACTAGCTATGTCCGGTGAATATGGGTGGAGTAGGAATTCTGATTTGAATGTTTCCAAGTAGGTTTTGCAACATGTAGCCGCGTGTTATCATGCTGATAAAATTACTTTGTTGTGTCTCTCCTCATATTACAACCACTTTTCCCTCAATATTCAGCTCAAACACATCAATTATAGTCTATAACAATCTCCCAAGATGGTTTCATGAGTTTGAGGAGCTCATAATACACTACACAAAGCTGATCCTACCAATTAAATACAGGCACTATTTGGCTTTGTCGTCAATGTATCGTAAGTGCATCCACCATTCATCATCAGTCACAATATGTTACAAAATCTTTCATTTTCTGCCGTTGGAGTAACACGTGAAAAAATGCTGTTCGACATACCTTGGTTTCAATTCTAATGGCACCCAATTTCTTTAAATTCTATTTATTTTTCTGGTTATTATATTTTGTATAATATATATATTAGGTATGTAATTAAGTAATTTTAAGGTAAATTAGTGTTATTCAATGGAACTTTCGTTCTTAAAATATCTTTGTGTTTTATTTTTTGTTTGAATTAATTCATCTAAGTTATACATTTCCAAGTTACAGATAATTTAATTGTCGTGTATCTAATGTATTATATTTCTATCATTTGAACAACATTAAATTTAGAAAGTTGATTGAACCAGTAAAATTTACAAAAATTTATGAAAACTATCTGAAAAAACTCATTATATATGTACACCTGTATGTGAAACTAATTTACACATAATTTTTTTAACGGTAAAAATGTGTATTATATTATAACGTGTACGTATTATAATTATATTATATTACTCGTGAAAATTTGGTTTTGAAATTTTTGAACTTGCAAGTTGATTTAATTACTAAAATGTATAAAATAATAACATTTAAAATTATGGCCAAAATGAAGATGTACGTTGAAACAATTTAGGAAAGCCCATTCTGCGAGCGTGATGAACTCTGAGTTTTAAGTGTATTTTTAAAAAAATATAAAAAAAAACAAATGACATATATCTATCTAGAAACCAAATCAACAATGTTCTTTGGAACTTTGTAATAAAAATATTATAAAACAAATATCTATCTCCTTAGTAACCAAATCAATAATAGTAACTATAAAGACATGAATGACGGACACAAGAGATATAAGGTGTCTAAATTAATATGTATGTTAAGAAACTTAAAACGAGTTACATTGTGCATCGACAAAACTAATTTACTTACCTAAAAATGTTGATTATAAAAAATTAAAACTTAAAACAAACAAAATTGAAATTACTAATAATAAAATTCTTACCTAATTAATTTAGTGTTTCTACTTAAATATAACTTATACATTATCGCTTATAGGTACATAAGTTGAATTGGAGTAAGTACGAATCCAAGTTTTATGGTTACAAAAAATAAAATTAGTTACTCTTATCCATAATTAAAATATTCTACATCAAATTTGAAACTCATATTAATAATATATATAATTGACAACCTCATTAACAATACTGTATTGCTTTTAGTTTTCATTTTATTCATATTTATATTATAAATCATAATATTTGAAAGTATAAAAAAATAAAAGTAAGTACCTACCTACCAATTGTTTTAATATAATTTTTAAAATGTAAAAAATGTATTATAAGAATAAAATAAACGGTTGTTATTTTTAAACAATTGGGATGACAATCTTTATCCATAAAATTATATTTCGGCATACATTTTAGTTTTTAGGCACTTTACCTTTGATGAAACAACTGTAGTATAAATGTATATTAGGAGCCAAATATGCACTGATTTAAAAATGATAGAAGCAAATTTTGAGTATAAATTATTCTGATATTTATTTTAATAGATACCTACCTACCTAACAATGATTTTAATATTTTAAACTACTAATTTGAAATCTGCATTCAAGTAACAAGTTAATAACAAATATTAATTTATGACAATTTTACTATAAAATATAAGTACATGCAAGTATTTTACAAAATTATAGTAATCTGTAATAATAATTAAAAAATAAAAATTTAACTATTAATATTTAATAGGTATTTAAATTATAAGTAATGAACTTCCTGTTTCTTCAAAAAAAAAAAAATTAAAATTATTATAATAAACTATAAAATTAACAATACAGTTTTATACAAAAATGTATGTATATAAAACTTTGATGTATAATACTTGAATTGTACATTAGAGTATAATACGTTCCAAACCTGGTAAAATATATTATCAAAATATAGGCAATACTAAATAGTTCTTATTATCATAATGTTTGGTTATGATTATTTAAATCCATAAATTACCTGTACTTCAGATTCAACATTTAGTGGTCGTAAAGGGAACCAGTGATCCTTGTCGTTAAATGATGTTAATTGGTCCCGTCGTACAGTTACTCTTCCTAATGGTCTATCTCGTTCATAAACACAAACACCCAGATAACGAAAACGACGAGGTATCTCAAATTCAAATTCTTCACCCCAAAATGGACTATAACATAAAAAAAAATTAATGGTAACAAGTGAGTACATTTGTAACTATATAATTAAAGAGAAACTGTGAGAATTAAATTTAACAACTAAAAATATAGGTAGATACTAGATAGACACCTACCTACCTAATAGGAATGAAGTATTATGTAGGTATTATTATTTATTACCTACCTATATTATGTTTCAACTTGAATATATCTACATGAGATTTTTTTAAATAAATTAAGTATTTTTTATTTGTAATTTTTGAATCTACCGACCTTATTTTAAAATAAAACAATGATTTTTTTTAATTATCTGAGAAAAAGTTATTTTATAGAGAATGTAATAATTACAAGATAAATTGTATTTAATATGAATAAATTAGAAACGGGCAATAGGTATAAATATTTTTCATTTTGATACTTCATTAAGTAGGTAAGTACCTACTCATATTATTTTGTTACTTTATACGTTAATATTCCATAGGTATATGTTTACTTACTTAAGTACTAGGTACTTAATTCCTAGTACCTATAAATAAATATATATATATTTATGATTGTATTCATATAGAGTACAAGTGGTTATATCATTCAATAAATATTTATTTAATAATGCTATTTATCTAGGTAGGTATTTTACTTAAAAAACTCACGGGGACATTAAAAATTAAATTAAAAACAGTATTTTTGGTATAGTTTTTACAAATCTAGGATAAAACTCTCCCCTCCCCAGTATGAATTTGTGGTAGGAAAAAATTTCTCCAGAAATAAATAAAATGAAAATAAATGTAAACAGTGGTAAAGCATGAATATATAAAATACAAGTAGATGTTTTTTTTCAATACCACTCTTATACCTCTGACCCCTCTGTATTATTAGGTACCTATTGTTGTACAAAAAGATTGTAAGGTTTTTGTGACAAAGAAAATAACACATTATAGTTATATTGAAAGTATTAGATAGGTATAACACTTGATAAACTTTAAGGGAAAAACATGCCAATTAATATCGTATTTTTGTATTATCTAGGTACCTATATATTTTATTTTTATATTATTCGACGTGTTGTCATGATAGTCCTTTAATCACGCTTGAAGTGTACACATTTATGTTTTACATGTGTGTATTTAATAAATTTTTAAACCTCTTTGCACCACATTGTATTGTTTTATTTTTTTAGGGGATTTTGTCCGTTTACCAGTTTTTACACTTTAAAAGTTTTAAAACTTTTGAAGGTTTGTTTTTATATTAAAATACTCTATACACTTACTTTCTTGTAATAAATACTTTACCTAGTACATATTTCAATTATTTAATTATTTATAAAAAATAAATAAACAATTGGATGGTATTCCTATCTATAGGGAAGTCAAATTTTCCAATTTTTCAACACTTAAAAACCTGGGTAAAAAACGGAATAAATTTTGTTTTAGGTAGGTATGAAAATCATCGAGTTTAATATTTTTTATGTAATATTAAGTATGGGTGCTCTCAAAATATTATAAAATAGTAGAGGATCCCCCTACACCTCCCCCCTAATTTAAACACTGAATTAGCCATGTAAATCTTATTTTACAGACATTTTAATACCGATTTCATCATATTTATAAAGCATACATATTATATCGAGTATCATATATATTCAGAGCCACAGCAAAGGGTTTGAGAGAGAAAGGTGCCTACTCCCCGTGTGCAAGATTTGAATGGGTACAAAATGACATCAATAATTGACATTTGATTTTAAAAATATTTAATTTTGAGGCATCATGGAGGGGAGGAAAATGATAAATTCGGGATGTTCTGAATTTTTCAGACAAAAATATTTTAAAAAAAATTAGATTAATAACAATAGTTTAAATAAAATACATTTTAATAAAAAATAGGTCAAATTACATGCAAATTTTGACTCCATTAAAAGAATATTTTCTGAGGTTATTCTTTAGATAACCTAGTAGTTTTCTTAAGCGTAAAGGAAAACTAGGCACTCTTTTATAATGGAAAAATAACAAATAAAATTGTCATAGTTGTTACTATATACTTATATTAGTGAAATAATATATATGGTAAAAAATCTAGAGAAAAAATTATTGATTTTACAAAGATATGTTTTTTTAAATGTATGAATTTTAGTATATATACCTTTTTCTGGTAGGAGTTTTTTTTTAATAGCAAATTTATTCTGGATAAATAAATTAAAAATATATTTTGGTAGGTAGTTTGAAGAGATCATTTTTAGATTTTTCCAGTAGTGTAAAGAAAAACTACCGTTTATATACCTAGTGTATGTTGCTTGGTTTGCAGTATACAATCATTTATAAATTTAGAGGAAATAACAAATAAATAGTTGTTATGGTAACTGATTTTTTTTTTTTTTTTAGATGGGTAATATTAAATATTCTCATTAATATTTTTATAGGTACTGAAACTCTGCTCAAAATTGTTTTATAGAAAGAGATGATTTACCTATAATTGCTATTGAATTCAATATATCTACCACTGGTATCCTACCCGACGAAGAGAAGTATTTCCATACCATACTAATGAGATTTTTTTTTTACAATAATAATTATGTACCTAAATTACATAGAGATTCATTCAAAATAGTTTTATACTTTTATAGAATATAATGATTTATCATTGGTTTTATATACAATATATCCACTACCAATATTTTACTCAAAGTAGAAAAACCCTTATACACGAACACTGTTAAATGAATAGTTTATACTTAATACTTTTTTTGATTAATATTAATAATTATGAATCTAAGTAAAAAAACGATTAAAATATACTTACCTATTTAATATTTATTTACGAATTGATAATTGGCCCTATTAAGTTTATTTAAAGTAGGTAGGTATTAAAATAGATGTTTGTAAAATGTAATAAAATCATCTAATCAAATCTATCTAAATAAATTTATTTATTAGATATCACTAGGGAACGGATTTTATTGTAAATGCATATTTTTATTGAAATGAGATATTTTAAATTTGATAAAAAATTTGTATGATTTAGATCATTCTAATTGAAATAAACCCAAATTTCTTTTACATATTTAGGAAATAAGTACATGTTTCAGTAATTTTTGATTTTTTTTATTGATTTTTAACGACGATAAACATTATCTAAAACCACAAGATTAGTAATTTTTGACGACCACCAAATATTGTAAGTTATCTAAATGGCATTTACGTACTTATTTCCGGCATGCCACTATATTGTAGATTAGAACAGTTATCGCGTTAGTAAGTACACGAGTTTCAGCCGCCTGCCACGATTGGTAATGTAATCATCGGAAAATTATGTTCTGAGCCTACTAAATCATTTTTTTTAAATTGTACAGTTAGAAAAATGCAATAATAAAACCATTGCTAAGTTTTGTAACGATTCTATGAACTTATTATGACCAAATGGTGTAAAATATGAAAATGTATTTTTATTTTTAATTGATGCTGCTCCTTATATGGTTAAAGCCGGTAATATTTTGACAGCATTTTTTCCTAAATTGGTTCATTTGACATGTTTAGCCTATTTGACCTGAACCTATCATAACAAGATTGAGTACGTGGCTTGAAGCCGTCCAATACTATTGCGATCATTTTGACAAAATAAAAATGTTATTTCAAATTTTGATACTGAAACAGTCGCAGCTATTGAAAAAGCAAATTCACCGATGCAAAATATCAATTAAAAAAACAACTTGACATACATTTCTGCAAATTTTTGTTTTTTGATTCAGACAATTAAACAATTAGAAACCAAAAACATGTCTGATAGAAAATATTAAGTATTGTAGAAAAAGCTGCAGATAAATTAGAAAAAACTCAAGGGCACATGGGAGAAATAGTTAAAAAGAAATTTGCCAATAAAATTGAAAAAAATTCTGGATTTAAAACTATTAAAATCATCAGAGATATTTTAATAGGAAAAAAATCAACAAGGATCTCTGGACATCGAATTCACTCCTTCTGATATAGTAAATATGAATTACGCCCTTATCACATCTGTTGACATGGAACGGTCTTTTAGTCAATACAAGATTATTCTCCAACTAAACCGTCACAATTTTTTATTTGCAAACCTTCAACAATATGTTGTTTCTCATTGCTTTGTTCCGGAATAATATGCATAGTTTCATAATGAACCTACATTATTTGTATTACTTTTATTTAATATTTATACTCGTATTTATATTTATAATATATATATTTTTTTTTTTTATGTAATTTTCAATACTAATACATTTTTTCGATATATACATATTTTGATTTATTTTTTACATATTTCAATAAATACATATTTTGGTTTTTTTATTACAATAAAGTCCGTTCCCTAGATATCACATATGCCAAAACAGTTTTTGAAGTCCTTTATATTTAATAACATACATGTCATTAAAACAGTCCTATACTGGATTTTATAATTGTTTAATACAAGTTAATTTAATCCTAAGCCCTGATATATTTTCATAACTTTATAGGTATCTAGATATCTCCTAATATATTTTTAAATACATAATTTAAATTTTTAGACCAAATACAAATTTATAAAGCAGTAAATAATACATTTTAATTTAGTATATCATAAATGTTATTTACTATTTATTGTTATTGGTAATAAATAAATTAAAACTTTTTTAGTTTTTAACAAATTTATATAGTTTGGCTGTTTGGCTTACCTATGTACCAATAGTTTAAATAACTAAATGTTCAAGAGAAGTAAGAATACTAATTTAAATATAATTAAAAAGTAATAAAATTTATCAAATAGGTATCAGGGATAGATAATACCAAAATTTGAAAAAGTACAATTATTTTTGTTTGTTCAATAAGAACTTATATAGATTCAAAACGAGGTTCAAAAGTAGAAGCAGTTAAGGTATTATACAAATGAAAAAAACGACTTAGTACCTAACTGAAAATAGTGACTAAATATAAGTCCCTTATCTACCTATATTATATAAAAATAAATAAATTAGGTAAATAAAAAACATTTTATGTAGGTATGTATAACTTTTATCAATATTTCAATATCTAATGGTAAAAAAAAAAAAAAAAATAAATATAGGTATCAATAATGTGATAAAATCAACTATAAAATTAGGCAAGTACTTTTCTAAATTACTTTCCTTCTTTCGGAGGGGTAAACCACTATGATAATCATGATAATCATTGATAATTTTTCTTATATTATGTAAATAATTCCTTTAAGCATCATAGATTGTTGTTCTCTACCTATTAAACATATAGGTGTAAATATGTACTCTGTTAAATATAATAAGTATATATCTACCAATTAGATAATTGATTAGGTAATCCTTTTATTTTAAGAACATTTTTAAAATGTAATCAAAATACATAAGTATCTATTTATGTTCTAAAGTTTTAGAAGTTTTGAAGTTTCAATAAATTGTATATAAAAAGATATTACAAGTACCTACTCGAAAGTGACATTTTTTAACATTAAAATAACTACCTATATTATAGATAGGTATTATAATAATATAGAAAAATAAAAAGTATTTGCTCGAGTATTTAAAATATAGTTAAAAGCAATTTTTTCAAATTATTTAGAATAAATTTGATGAAAAGTACTTGCAATTTTAATATAATATTTGAAAAGTTACCTAAATAGATGGCAATTGACAATTATGTATCTACCTAAAATATTATTAATTATTATGCATTTTTCAAAATTTAACTATAATTGATAATCATAGTAATCTCACGATAATCTAGAAAATTTTGATAATCAGTAATCTAGTATATAAAATTTATATTAGTGGTTTACCCCTCGCTTCTTTCTTAGCATGATTTCAATATTAGAAACCATGATCTTGTATATCATGTTAGAAATTACTGTCAGCATATTATAATGAGTTTAGGTAATTAATTAATAAAAAGTTTCTTTTTTCTTAATCTTTAAATTGTTTCAAACCATAATAAAATAAATATAAATAGTAATAAAAAAAACCCAATGCAATAAATTTGGTTCATAATGAAAATAAGTACCTATTTATATTTTTCACATTATACCAAAATAAGTACCTATGTATTAGAAATAAATTGAAAAAGGGACTTTAGTTAATTGTATCATTTAAATAGTTAATGACTTATACTAATAACTAATGGAAAAAATATAAAAAGTAACCTAATCCAATTATCAAAAATAATTCATAACCTAATTTATTATTTATTTATTTTCCAAGTATTAAAATAATATATATACCTATAACTCTATGGTGTGATCTTATGTTTAGAATTTTTTTTATATTCAATTTACTTTCTCATAGTAAATAGGTAATAAACATTTTTGAGGGTATAAGCACTAAAAATGATTTATGTTTGTTGTTTACAATCTTTATATAGTTTGTGCCAGATAAGTTGGCACAGCAGTCCAACCGCTGCTAGTAACTCCAAATGTTTGGTGTCAGCTGTTAATTTTAAATTTTATGTCCATCACAATAAACTACCCGGTACAGCAAAATTCAAGCAGAAAAACTAGTTTGAGAAACAATTACTAATAAATAAAGGTACTAAGCCACCACAGCTATGCCAAGTTTTATGGTGGCAACTGTACCTATCTACCTAATAACAGTTATTTGATACTTATTTAAAAAATGTAAATTATTTGCATACTTTATTAGTTATACAATTTTTAATCAAAATGAATATTATCTATTAGGTACCTAATGATTGTTGAAAATTGTAATTTATTCATTTTATAACAAAAAAATAAAAAGCACCTAGTTATATTATCAAAGAATCAATCATGGTTTATGAATTTATGAAGAGTAAGTACAGCTATACTCTGCGAGAGCAAAACTCGCCAAGTCAGCGTCGACCGGTTTTCACCATAGCCAAATAATAGCGCAACATTGTTATACAGAATGCCAATATTTATTGACTAGTGTCATCACGTATACAGTATACCACGTTATTTTGAGTAACGCTGTATAATTTAAACATACACATGGCGGACCAGTTTTAGTTCGAAAACAGGTTTCACTCAACACAACGCTCGGCAAGTATACTAGATAACTTGGCATGGCAGTAGTGCAAAATTGGTATACCTACATTAATAATTGTTTATTAAACTAGTTTTTCAGATACCATTGGTAAATAGGTGCATTGGTTCATCACATTATTAGGCGACAATTATATTGTAAAATGTAAAATATTTTAACAAATAGGAGGTATCTACCTAGATTAATTAAAATTTAAAATTTAAGTAAGTAGGTACCTACCTAAAATAATAAATCTAATTACAAACACACAATATATAAATTCAAGTTATGTTTACTTCATAGATAAACAACATTTGATTATTTCACTAAAAATTAACAATTACAGAGCAAAATGTATATTATTAAAATATTCATATTTTTATGCTAAAAATATTAATAGGTAATTTAACAAAACATTCACGTACCAGAATAATTTTTATTACGTGTTTGTTAGGTTATATTTTACCTTTAATCATATATAATATCAATATTATTAATTAAATTATATAGGTAGATATGTTTTTCAAAATTTATAATTAAGAGAGTATTGCATTATTAATGAATGATTATTTTTTATTAAAAAAATATAACCTAAAAACTCGAGAATATATGTAAGAGATGTCAAGATATGAAATATAATTTAAGATAAAATAAAATGTACCTAATTTATAAAATTTGATTTATATCAGTTTGATTAAGTCTGATAAAAACAATATAAGTACATTTAAAAAATGTACCTAAATACTGTTTAAATCACTTAATAAATCGTAAAACTGTTGAAAAAATTAAAACACACATATACATATATAAATAATGATTAAATTGTCTACTCAATGATTGTATTAATTAAAAAAGTACGACAAATGATTATAAATCCTACATGACCCAGTGTACCAGCGGTTTCTATTACAAGGGCATGTCGACGGAATAATTCTTACAACGTAAAATATGATATAACCATTGAAATAATATATGACGTAAGTCTGGTACTTACTCGATAGCCTTTTCAATAGTGGCTGTACGGAATATTTCTTCTTGGTCAAGTGTGATTGTACAATGTCCATCTCTAAGCGTCGAGTGTCCTTTGCCCAAGTTCTTCGCATCACCTACATAATAAGCACACGAAAAAAAAAAAAAATCGGTCATTCATGCCTTTTGTTCATTATGAATTGGGTTAACAGGTCTCCATTTGTGCACGCGTATATGCGCGGGGGCCTTCAGACGCCCCCGTCGACATAGGCTAGCAACAGCACAGGATACAAAAAGATGGCTCCAAACGTTGGTGTGAAACAAACTACTTACCGATTTTGATCTTTAGTCTCTCCACAACTCTGAAGTTTGGCTTACCCTCGGCCATCGTCATTTCGCGCAAACCCGGTGCACGTCCGCCGCCAATTCATCAACGACGTTTCATTCAAAAAAGTAATTGATTCATGGTTTGTGTGTGTCCTTCCTTCCGAAAAGCGTTCCCATTCATGCGAAATGCTCGGGGGACGGGACGGGTGAGCGCGCGCGTGAAAGACGAAGATTGGACGAGGGTGCGACAAAGACGGTGCACATATGTGGGTGAGATGCGGTGCGCGGGGTTTCCCGTCGGGCGGAAACGTATGTCGGTCAGGCGTTCCCAAATAGGCCGCGTTTCCGGCCAATCCGCCTAAACACGTACCCGTCTGTCGAAACTTTTACATTTGCCGTCCCGTGACACGTACGGTCAATTTTCGCATTTAAAAAACGGTAATCATCAAAGGCCGTATGGATTTCGCAATATACTTCGTTTACCGCGTAATTAATCGTCTCGAACATAATTTACGAGAAATAATTTTTGGGTAATGGAAGTTCGGTCTGATATCATAGACATGAACGTACAAACGGTCACAACTGTATTGATTAAATGTGTCTTTGAGGTTTAGTTCATTATTGTCGTATTAAAATTTTCAAAAAGGAAAAATGCCGCTGACTGATGTATTGTCCACCTTGGGAGACAACCCGTACTTTGGTGCGGGTTTTGGTCTTTTCGGGCTTGGCCTGGGGGCGGCCATATTGCGTAAAGGTGCCGCCGCCGGTTTGGTGTTGTTTCGTCGTAATTTTATGATGACCCTGGAAGTACCGTGCCGGGACAAGAGTTATCAATGGGTACTGCTCTGGGTGACTCAAAAGGCAGCTCGACGAACCCAACACCTGAGTGTAGAAACGACGTTCGAACAAATGGACACCGGCAAGGTGAACACGACGTATCATTTCTTGCCCAGTATTGGAGTACATTTAATCGAGTAATGCCTTATAATATTATATGTATTTTTTGTTGTATGGACAGAAGGACGAATACCTACCTATTCTGTTGTGATTTCCATGGTTGGATTCGTTCTTACGATACTTTTAATTTGTTTTAATTAGATGTTTGTATTGAGGTATTTACTATTTTCCTTTAGTTTAGTCACCATCAGGGCTGTAGTATATGCCATAATATATCCTTTGATATTTTTACACGAACACCGTGTTTTTATAATCATGAAAAATTACGAAAATCAATTTCTACTGTATACACAACAATATCTACGTTTTCCCTATAAGATGGTTTATTATTACAAATTGCCTCAAAATTTAAACATGGGTAAGGCTTAAGACGAGAGTATTACCTACATTAGCAGGGGTGGTGAACCTTTTTTGGTTCAAGTGTCAACATTTTGTAAACTATATTTAATAATTTTAAGACAATTTTAAGAAGTTCTATTTTTTCGCTTGCCACTGAAATTTGACTGACTTACCATCTTTGGCTAGGGCGTAGTCAGGAAGAGGGCTAAGAGGGCTATTTATTCTAAATTGATTGCAATTATTCAGTGATAGTTGTAATTTTAATATATTCTATAGTTGTATTTTTATTTTTTATTTAAAGCTTTAACAGCAAGGGCCATTAGCTGTACATGATATATTTATATTACCTTTTTTTTGTTTATATATATATATATAGGTAGGTATATGCCGAGGTATATGCATACAGTACAATATACAATGGATTATAATAATTTATTGATAAATGTTATATAAAAATACAATGTTGTTGTGTTGGTGATTCCTATATTTGTTTGTTTAAGTTTGGACATCCTGAGGAACATGTGGAGGTTTTGGATGGCATCAGGGTCTGGGCCGACAATTTTGTAGGCGTTAAATGGTGTTCTTCCCGGAGTTCCCGAGACTGTAGGCACTCTGTAATTACATGTTTGACTGTCAGAGCTATACCATATGTACAACGTTTTGGGGATTCTCCGTTTTCCATTAGGTAGTCATCGGTTAGTCGAGTGTGTCTGATTCAAATTTGGTTAATAATGATTTCTTATTTTTTTGAAGGATTGCCATTGTAGTATGTTTTGTTTGATTTCATGTAATTTGTTTATTTGATTTCTCTAGTGTTCTTGCCAAATATTAGAGATGATTTTTATAATTTTCTTTTGGTCAGTGAAAGTAGTCAAATTTAGTTTAGTATTCTATTGATATTGCTGCTTTTTTGCATGTTCATTGGCTTCTCCATTTCCATATATTCCACAGTGTCCTGATATCCAAATAAATTGTATATTTTTGTTGGAGGTTTCTAATTTGTGCAGTTTATTAATTAATTTTGAGGAAATATCATTAAGGTTGAAAGTATTTTTAATGTTGTGTATGGTTCTTAGTGAGTCAAAAGAATATAATAATTTTGATCGTATAAGTTTTTATGTGTTTGAGAGCAGTGTATATTTAACATGGGTAAGATTATAGATTATAGGTGATGATTATTAAAAATTATTGAAATACCAACTCTTTGGTCACATTTGGACAAGTAGTATGGGCTAATATTTTTATAATGTTAATTCTTTGTGTGGTATCTTTTTTTAGGCTTTTTATGTGTGGAACCCATGTCAATGTTTTATCAAATATTATACCAAGGATTTTCATGGTATTTTTATTTGAAGTTTCTAATCCATTTATTTTAAATTTCGGTTCAATAGATTTTTATTTTTAGTAAAATAAATGCTTTGGGATTTGCTAGGAGAAAAGATAAAACCAGTTTCATTAGACCATTTAGAAATGTTATTTATAGTTTCTTGAAGAAAAAATTGGACTGTATTTGTATGTTTACTTCTGAAAAATATAATTAAATTATCGACGAATAATGTGTATTTGGTTTGGCTTTGTATTGTATTACTAATGTCATTTATGGCAACCAAAAACAGTGAACCAGATAAGCTTGACTCCTGGGGTATACCATTTTCTTGTGTGTATGTATCAGATGTAATGTTCCCTATTTGGACTTGAAAGGTTTTTGTTTGTTGTAAGAAATTAATTATGAAATTTAAAAGATTACCATGGCATACTATTGAATTCAGTTTTGTTATAATTCTGTATTTCCATGTGCAATCATGCAATCCAGGCTAACCAGGCCCATCGATTGATTTTCAGAGAATGCGTTGTTGATTTCAGTTTGTATATAAGTTAAGCTATCAATAGTTGATTTAGACTTTCTAAATTCATTTTAGTAGGTTGCAAGATAGTTAATTTTTTTAAGATACCAAATTTGAACCTACTTGATTGAAAATACCTACTTGAAATTTAGTTTTATTTGGTTTTAGAATAGGAATAATTCAACCAGTTTTCCAATTTTCTGGAAAAAAAATTATTTTTTCATAAAACATATGTATAACATAGGAATGTTTTACCATTTAGTGGTAAATAGTGTATAAATATATTATATAATATATTGTCGAGGCGAGAATTTTTGCTTTATGCATTTCTTCAGAGAATGTAATATCTTCGTTGAGTTGAATTTGTATGTGATCATTTGGGTTAACTTTGGAGAAAAATAGAAAAATTGAGTGTTTTTGGTAATATTTTTTTTTTTCTAAATTCTGTATTATGATTTGAGTTATTGGAGTTTTTTTTTAAATATTTGCCAAATTGTCTTGGTACTTCATATGGTGGTATAGGTAGGTGTTTTGGTTTCACTATTTAATAAGTTTATTTGATTATAACGCTTTAGACCTTTTAGAGATCTATTTTTGTTCCAAAGACTGGGAGGATGAATAGCTAAGTTTAATTTGGAAGTAAATTCCTGCCATGAAAGTGTTATGGTTTTTTTTATATTTGTTGAGTTCTGAGTTTTTTATTTTATGGCTATTTTAATATGTTGGTTCCACCATGGTACTTGAGGTTTAGGGTAATATGAACTTTATCCAATTGTTTTTTTTCGGCTGTGTTGATTATTAGGTTTGTGAAATTTTCTACTAGAATTGTTCTGAAGTAGAATAAGTGTTTGTTGAGCTCAGTATTTGTATTTATTTTTCTGGAATATCAGTATATAAATCTCAATTGGGATTTTTGAGATTCCATCTTAGACGTATATTATTTCTAAATTAATTTTGTCTTGGAATTATTGAAATAAAAATAGAGAAGTGGTCCCTACTGTATATTTGGGAGTTAACAGTCCAGAAAAGACGCTGAATTAAAGCTGCATTAGAAAAAGATAAATGGTCAAAAAATTACCATTATGGGGATTGAGTCTAGTATTTTCGCCTGTACTTTTATCGCTATTGTTTCGAGATTAAAGTTAATAGGGATTTGTTTACTATAAAGATTTTCTGATATGTATATGACGACCCTACCGCTGGAACGAAGAGCGTTTGTAAGATTTTTACTATAACTAACAAAATTTGAAATTTTGCCTATAAGTTATCATTGAAATTAGTTTCTTGCAGATAAATTATATTTTGAAATTATGTTTATAATGATTTTGTATAATAAGTTGTAATTCATTGTATTTTTTGAAGAAACCATTCATTTAGGTTCCGTTGAAATATAGGTATATATGTTTTTTATTTCAATTTTTATGGATTAAGGTATTATTTATATTATACATGTATACTATAATATATTTTTATTGTTTTTTTCATGACTGCCGTGATCTTGTTTATCTAATTGGAATAGTACATTAGATAATCTTGTTAAACGGCTTTTATCGATTTATTATTTAAGGTTGGATATGTAAGTTCGATAATTTGAATAAGACATCATAATTTTGGCATAGAGAAAGTTTATCATTGCAGTTTTGAGAATTTTTAATAATTTGATTTTAAATTTTAGATTGTCAACGAAAACTTGTTTTGCAGGTTCTAATACTTCATTTAATTACTCAGAGAGTTTAACCGTGAACTGACTTTTACTTTTTTTTCTTTTTTGGTTTTATTTCAGAGTTAACTATGTTTGAAATTAAAGGTTTTTGGATATTTTCTATTTCTGAGGTTAGTGAAAAGGAAGGGGGACGATGGAATCAATGTGGAAGACAATGGTGCTGGACGTTTGTTGTCGTTTATATTGTTATCTTTATTTTCGGTTAGAGGTGGTGGGGTTTTTTGTTTAGATGTTTTTTCTTCGAGAATGTTTTGGCATCTTTATTGTTATTTATAACATTTTGATTGGTTTCCGTGCTAAGTTATCTTTTATTATATTAAATTGTGGTTTGTTTGATAACTGCGGTGTTAATTTGTTTTCAAAAGAATCGGTAGTAAATTGTATGGTTTAGGGCGAGTTAGATTGTTATTTTGGTTATCTGGGTTTAGTTTTTGAGTTTTTGCAATGCGCTAAGGTATGCCCTGTTCGTTTGCATAAATAGTATGTAAGTGTATCGTCGGTAATGAATATACAATATTTATCATCTTCAAAATTAATTAATATTGAACCAGGTAATTTAGATATATCTTTGTGTTTAATATATGTTTGTCTTCTAAAGCTAATTATGTATGACAAAATGTCTGTGGAAAATCTAGCTCTCACGAAGATAATCGGTATGAGAGTATTGATTCCTATATTATTTGGTGCATTGGTGATGCACGTATGAGGTATAATGGAAGACATATTTGATAAGATTATACGTTTTGATTGATTTACTAGTTTTTGGATGAATATAATATGGTTTTTTACAGTAATCATTACATTTTGGTCAATTGAATCATTAACAATGTTTTTATTAGTGAAGTAAATGCAAAAGCGATTGTTTGATATTCTTGAAGTAAATAAAATATTGACCGGGTTGATTAGTGTACTCAAGACATTTATATATTTGATTTGTGGAATGCTTTCAATTGTGTTGAAGATAATAGCTTGGACTTTTTTTGGAAATGGGAAACTAGCTGTGGTTTTGGCAAAGGTTTTTGATGTATCATGTTTTGTTTGATTTTTGTTGATGCTAATCGGTAAATTTGAGGTATTTTTATGAGTATTTGAAATATTGGTGGATTGAATCAAGGTCTTAATAGAACTTGATTTTGTTTAAGATGTACAATTTTTATTAGATGTTTGTAGTTCTAGCGGGATCCTAATTGTTAAAATAAAATATATATTATTAAAAGAAACTACAATTAGAATATTCACATAAAGTTAAAAAATAGTTTTGTCTATAAGTTATCATCAGATTAACCTACATTATTACTTATCAAGAAGATGCTATACATGTGATTTTTAAGGGGTTCTGTATATGCAATTTTTATGAAAGTTTAAGAAGAATAAAAATGCTTAAGTACATTTTAAAAGTAATTTGAAAGTAGATCTGTGTTAGTACCACTTTTTATTGTTGTGTAATCACAATATTTTTAACAAAACTGTTTTGTGAGAAAACATTGTTCTCGGTTGTAGTTGTAATTAAAAAACCAAATTTTAACACAATATTTTAGACAAAATTATCCGTGTTCTACTTTTTTGTGTAACTCTTTTGTAACTCTCGTGTTACTCTTTTTCGATATTACAAGTATAACTGATTTTATGCCATCTGTAAAAATCTCCCAAAAAAATGGTTTTTACAAAATTAATAACTTTTTAAAGATTTTATGTTTTTTTTTTTTTAAAAAAAGACTGATAAAACAGATTATTTTATCAACAATATTGTGTCAAAATTTAATTTATTTTTAAAACTACAGCCCAAGAACAATTTTTCGTCACAACAGTTTTTTATGATAAAATAATACATGTGTCTTAATAGTATTAGGTTGTAATCTGATAACTTATAGTCAAAACTAGCTGTTACCTTTATAAACATTTTACGAATACTCTAGACATATTTTTATATATTTTTTATAATATACCTATATTAATTGTGTATTATATAATATATAAAATATTGTTATTTTTATAATATTTTGTGTTGTATAATATCTAACATTAAACCAATATACTTTTTAATACTTTTAAGTACATTTTTTATTATCTACATAGGTAATATGTGATCTTAGCCCCCTCCATATAAAATTCCAAGCTACGTCACTGATCTTTGGCCTATAGATATGATATAAATATAGTGTGGATAGTATATGGTATATATACCGTGGTTATACCCTCTGCTTTTTTTACGACTACAGTCCTGGTCACCGTTTGTTGTATGTTTAATGTTTATTTACTTACAGGCAGACACTTATTATTCTGTTGGGTTAAAACTGGTCTGTGGAAAGATAGTTCGGAAAATAATATTTGGTTGAAAGTCCTAAAAATAATAGGTAGGTATTTGGTAAAAAAAAATTCAATAATTTTAATAGAATATACATTGTAAAAGAATTAAAATAAAACAATATGCAAACTTATGCAATTTTCTAATATTTGAAAATGTTAGGTATAATAATTATAATGGAAAATTTTAATAATGTTTTAAAATGGATACCGATGCCTAGGTACATATTGAAACATTTAAATAACATTTAAAAATGTAAAATGTTATATCTTAAAATTTAAATAGCATTATACCTAACATGCAAATAAATTATAATAAAAATTAAAAAAAAATAAAATAATAACAGTAAAAATTATCCCAGTAATAAAGTAGTTTTAGATTTAATTTTATTAGAAGACTTAATTATGAATTAAAAATTTATATTGTATCTAAAGGAGGCTAATAATTAAAATTATTCTTTTCCCTAGATTTTCAAAACTAAGATTGTAACGTATAATATAGTATAGTATAGTATAGTATAGTATAGTATAAAATACATATATTATGTAGACACTAATTACCGACATAAAATTTAAACTAGAAAATATAGTAAGTAGATAGGTATATAGGTAACTCTTAATTTTATGTTTTATTTGTATAAAATTAATATTATATATTTCTAATTATGAGCGAGCCGGGAAGCTATTAATTTTATAATCTGTTTTTCTGTGAGCAATTTTTTGACTAGAAGGTGTTGAGTAAGAGTGGTGTTTATGTGTTAACAATAGCAAATTGGTTCTGGTTGGTTTCTTTAAGCTTGAAGAAAAACTTCCTTTTATACGGTGTATGCAGAATGCATTTTTAGGCAAACGGAAAGCAAATAATAAAATACTTAAGGACACTACAAACACGTTTTTTGTTTTTGTCTTACATATGCATAACATAGAAAATTTATGTACGACATTCTTACTACAGTTTATTTCTAATTAATATTGGAGTAAATTTACCTATTATCAAATTTGTGAAGGAGAATATAAATTATGCTCTAGCGTGAAGTTTTTTTTTAAACAAGTTATAAGTAGGTAAATAACTCATTTTTTTTAATGCTTATAATTAGTTAAAAATTAAAACCATACTAGAGTATAATTTATGTTGTTCTCTACAAATTTGATAATAGGTAAATTTACTCTAATATTAATTATAAATAAACTGTAGTAAGAATGCGATACATAGATTTTCTATTTCCATGTTATGCGTACGTGAGACAGAGATAACAATTGTGTGTGTAACATTATCTTAAGGCCTTTCTTACAATATATTGTAAAGTGCCTGTAAAAGTTTTGATAACTTAAAAGCAATGTCTTTCGTTAAGTTCTCGTTTCAGTAATACATTCTTAGAACTCTCGATTAACCATTGTACTTGTATAATTAATGTCCAGTTCAATTCAACCAAATTTTATTGATTTACACTTAAGTAAACGTTGAATTTTTAATTTTATATAGTTGTAATCACATACAGTTTTCAGAGGTTAATATTCAATAAGGTTATAGGTATTCAAGATGTGTATTACTGTAGCTATATTGTAATTTTAATATTATATTATTATTTTCAATTACCTATAATGTTTAAAACGACAACTAAACGAGCCCGTTGCAGTAATATTACAGAAGAAAATAAATTTGTTGCATTGACAGAAAAACGTGAAAATGTTCTTGAGAATAAAAATAGTGATGATGATATATAATCTGTTAGTGGGGTATTTTATCTGATTGACTATTTCGTTCAGAACTTTTTCTACTGTTCGTTTTTGTAAATGTAATTATTATCAAGACGGTCAAAACAATTTTCTTTCCCAAACGAACACATTTAACGTAATTATTTCGTTTTTGAAATCCTTGGAATTATTTTCTTCACACAATAAAAGTGAATTATGTACAGCGCTAGACATACTCATATTTTTTAAAATAAATAATTTTAACAATTAAAATTATAGTTTCACAATAAGCATACAAAAAATATATGTGGATATTATAATAAAACGTGTTAATAATACAATTTAAAATAATATTAACCAGAAGATTACAGTGTAACCGGATGTTTACTCTCAGAATCCTGCTGGTTTAAAATCTTTTACAGATTAAAACTTATGGAGACTTTTTATTTAACCGAGGAATGTAAGAACTGTCCATAAAATATCTAATTAACCTCCCAGTTTGCACTAACATTTTAACGTTAGACACTTTATGGGACATTATAAGAACAGCTCTTAGGTATACACTGTATATTTTTCGATTTTTTCAGTAGTTTCCTTAACTTGAAGAAAACTATCTTTTATACAGTGTATAACTTCCAGTGTGCATGTGTAGTTCTTAACAAATTTCGGATCAAATGTGCATTATAAAATTAATATTTCAAAATATCACTGTTGAAACAAACCTTGAAAGTTTAGGCAATCATTTTATGTGCTATATAGTTATAACCTACCATTAGCGAGGGAGTATTGGTTTTACGGTGATATGTTTTTTGCTTGTACCTAAAAATTCTTTTAGAAATAGTGATCTGATTATTATATATTTGTCCTGTTTCTGGCAGCAAATTGCATCTAGTTGGTACTTTAGAGGTTTTTTTTTAAATTAAAATTTTTTTGAAAACGAGTAAGAAAAAACCACTAAAATTTAAAGGAAAACTATAAAATCTCAATTTTGTTAAAATCATGAAATTTTCACGTAAAATGTATTTAAATACAATAATAAAATTTGCAATTATAATTGTAAACTTTTTTTGACATTTCCCCTAATTTTAGACTATTTATAGTAATTTTCAAATTTTTTCTTCATAAAACAATTAATTTTTGGTTTTAAGACTTGAAAATTTTATAAAATGGTAAAAGTACCTATGTTAATTTAGCTATATTCAAAATGTCTCAAAAATCGGTATTCACCATTTTTTTCAAGATTTTTTTTAATAGCTGTTTTATATTTTTCGACATGTATTATTTTACTTTGAAATTATGTTGGAATATCGGGGGGGGGGAGGGGGAATGGGTCTATAGCCTTGAAATTTTCATCAAAAACGTATATAAGTACAAAATAAATGTAAAAATTTTTGAAAATTTATTTTGGGCTATTTATATCAATATTTTTTCTGAAGTTCATTTTAGTTATTACCAACAGTAATACTCACACAACATCTTATATAGGTACACCAATGTTTTACACGGAATCATTTTATCGAAAAATTAATTAATCATTGCTTTCAAATTCAATATATTCACCACCAGTATCCTACCCAATGAGCGTATCACTTCTACCTCCTACTGACCACTTTTTTTAAACTGTAATTAAAAGAATTGTTGTGATGTTATTAATGATAAAATAAATTATTTCAGGTATAATGGAAAATATATTCAGGTAACTCGAACAAGGGAACAACAGTCATTGGATTTACATGCAGGCGTACCTTGGGAAAATGTTGTACTCACAGCGTTTGGTACTAACAAGTCACTGTTTACAAGTATACTAGAAGAAGGTAAAATATAAAATAACAATTTATTGAAAAAGTGCATTAATTGATTTTGGTTATTTTGTCAGGTAGCTCGTCAGATGGCTTTAAAAACAATGGAAGGTCGTACAATAGTATATACTGCATTGGGATCAGAATGGCGTCCTTTTGGACATCCACAAAAACCTAGGCCACTGTCATCAGTAGTATTAGATGAAGGTATTTCTGAAAGAATATTGAAGGATGTACAGAAATTTATTGACAAACCATATTGGTATATTGAACGTGGCATACCATATAGAAGAGGTTATTTATTGCATGGGCCTCCTGGTTGTGGAAAAACATCTTTCATTAAAGCTTTGGCTGGAGAATTACAATATGGTGTATGTTTATTAAATTTAAGTGAACGTGGACTGACAGATGATAGATTAAACTATTTGATGACTGCTGCTCCACAAAGTACAATTATATTATTAGAGGATGTAGATGCAGCTTTTGGTGGGCGGCATGAATCTAAACAAGGTAAGAAGTTATTACCTTTTAAAACTGTATATTATTATCTCCGACTGACCATTAAATATTCAATTTTTTTATGTTTTAGTTGCTACAGCTTATGATGGACTGAGTCGTGTAACATTAAGTGGCTTATTAAATGCTCTTGATGGAGCTGCTTCATCTGAAGCTAGAATATTATTTATGACAACCAATTACCTTGACAGGTAAGACAATTTTATAACTATTCAATATGTGTATTATTGTATAAACTTTAAACATGTAATTTAAAACCTTATATTTGTTTATATTTAGACTTGATGCTGCATTAATTAGACCAGGTAGAGTAGATGTTAAAGAATATATTGGTCATTGTTCACAGTCGCAAATTGAACGAATGTACAAAAGATTTTTCCTAGAAAATGAAAACAATGAACAAAATGCTAAAGAGTTTTCAGAAATTGTTGTTAAAACTGGAAAACCTGTTAGCGCAGCCCAAATTCAAGGATACTTTATGCTAGTGGAAGATTGCTCACATAAAGAAATAGTTCAAAGGCATCAAAGTATTTGGGAATCAACTAATTAAAATTATGTTCACATTTTTTTTAAATATCTGTTGCTCATTTATTTAACATAAGTGAATATAAAAAAAAAAATCTGTTTGTGAATTGAACTATTAGAGTTTACTATTAATGAGTCGCAAGTATTTTAATTTAAATCACTGTAATGCTAGTTAAGTATACATGAAATATTTATTTTTTTATGTACATAGTTTTATTTTAATACAGAAAAATGAATTTTTTTTACAGAAAATGTCTATGGTATATTGTTTGATAATTAGTTGTAAAATGTATTTCATACAACATTTCTATTACCTATATGAAAATGAAACCAGTTATACTTTTATAAAACGTTACTGTTCAAAATTATTAGTGAAAATCTTAATAATTATTAATTATAATATTTAAAATTTATATAATAATTATTTATTTAATATTTATTAGTTTCTTCTTCTCTTTTGTCTATTTGCTACTATTATACTCTTATTTAACTTCCACAGAACCCGATTTCTTGCATCCTCCTCGCTTATTTTTTAGTCTTTCTTTTCCCCTCTTTCCTTCAACATAAATTCCTTTTACTACTCTTACTGCCTATCTTTTTCCTCCTTAGACATGCCCTATTCTAATATATTCTCCCTTATTTTGTCTACTATTGGAGGTATTCCTACTCTACCCCTTATATATTAATTTCTTATTTTATCCTCTCATCCTTTTTAACATTGTCATCTCTGCCACACTCAAATTCTGTTCTATCTTCCTATCCCCTGCCTAACCATCCGATTCGTACATCATTGCAGGCTTGACTAATATAGTCTTGATTAATGGTTCTTTTTTTAGTAAAAAAACTATGCCTCCTCTTTAAAGTGCTTACGCATTCTAAAAAAAAACACATAGCACAGTTTGGTGACCGCTGGAATAAGATAAGATAATGCATTAGCATTAGTTTAAGGGGGATGTCTAGTCCACATATTTGGAACCAATAATGTGTCCCAGGAAAAAGCTATTTTTGAAGAAACTATTTATTAAATTTTTATGAAATATGTATTACAATTTGAAGAAAAATGTGTTCTGTTTTAAATTTTCAATTACTTGTTTTTTGTTTGAAGAGTAAAAAATTGAAATACTGATAATTTTTTGGCAAACAATTTTGAATTTTTCAAAAAGAGCATTCCTAGATATTGTTAATTGAGATTCAAATATGTTTATTTCAAATTTATTTTTAGTGGAACAAAATAGATTTTTCTTTTTGAATTCTAGCTGAATTATTTATTGTCATATGTCGAAAAATATACCCCGGTCCCTACATGTTCTGTAATAATCTGTATATCTATAATATACATATATTTTATGATTGTCGCGATCGTGAGCTTCTCTGTCATTGTTATCTGTATTCTAAAAATATAAGCCTATATATTATATATATTTTATCGTATTTACTAAGTATACTATTATAATAATAATGATGAAATTTGTCGATGTATAATTTTGTATTTGACCACTCATTTATGTATACTATGTCAGACTACAGAAAAAGAAAAAAAAAGTAATTTATTCCAAAAGAAATAAAATGCAATTATGCAGGATTACTTAATTGGAGAACTACTAAAGAAAAGAAGTTAGTACCACACTAATTGTGATTAGACATCCTCCTTAATGATATAGTCATTGGACTAAATCAATAGATTGAAAAAGTTGAAAAAGATTGTCCTGTATAATATTGAAACAGATTGGCTGAATTTAGTCAAAATGACAAGCAATTGTGTTAGTGATGCAAACAAATCAAAACTAAGATATGACAATACATATATCTAAATGACATGATTAGTGTGAATGTTTATGTGTGATATTATTATTATACCAAATATACCATTACCATAGATTACGTACAGAACAATTTGACCAGTACCACTCAAATTTTCACTACATAATAACCAATTTGGTAGACGTCAAATTTTAATGAATCTAAGTATCTTATTTTTTCTGATTTTGTTAGCTGTTGACTATGCAATTAATCGAGTATATTAGGTATATTAGTATGCTGGAGCAATATACCATTAGTCAACAGCCATATATTATTTGAGTGTTTCAAACTCTTGTTGTGTAAAGATAATAATGCCAGTGATGAAAAACAAAATGAAAACATATTATTAAGACATCTATCCTTAGTCACATTTAAATACCTAATGGATTTATTATATATATATATATATATATATAAAAAATAGTGATAATTCACTATATTAAAATTTACAATCTAAAAATTAAAGAAGATTCTCCATAGTCCATATCATTTTTCTATCTACAAGTTAGGAAAGTTTACCTATTAGCATGCTAAATTCTCAGTTTCTAAATATATTTGAATAATAAAATAAAAACAAAACAAATAATAATACTCCAGTAACTAAATCAACATACATAGGCCTCCCTGGTAATCAAATCAACAATTGTAACTTTATACATAGCATGAACATAGTAACTACGGATGGACAAATATAACAGGGATATAAGGTATCAATCTAAACTTATGTTTAGAAATCTAAAAGGACCGATATTTCAACAAAAAGAATTCATATGTTCAGCTTAAAAGTAAAAATAAAGTAGGTAGTCATTGATAATAGTGTTAAATATGTGAAGTAAAATTACATCATTTAAGAGGACGTCACGCACCTGATTTTTAAGGGGTTTTGTATAGGCAATTTTTTATTAAATTTTAAGAAAAATGAAAATCAAACAAATTAAAAGTAATTTAAAAGTAGACCTGTTTGAGTACCATTCTTAATTATCATGTAATCACGATATTTGTTAAAAAACATGTTTATGCATTTTTCATTTTTATCAACTTGAGAATATTATAGAAAAATGAAATAAAAATATGTAAATTATAAAGAACAAAAATATCTAGCGACTGATGCAGCCAACTTTTTATATATGCATTTTTACATGTTCTATGAGCTGTTAAAATATAGTTTTTTTATTTTTAAAACGGCTTATCTCAAAAATTGGCTCTATTGGTCGCTACGTAATGTTAGCTGTAGTTTGTTTTTTGTTTCATATTTTTAACATGATTGTATGTTGACAAAAATTAAAAATACTAATGAAAGTTTTTAATCAAAAAATATTGTGGTGTCTTCTTAAAATATAACAAATATCTAGGTGTTAGTATTATAAATGTGTTAAAACAAAAACAAATTTAGTTTACTAGGCCCGTAATAAAATACCTAATGTTTTTAAAAAAATAATATTTTACTTGGTTTCTAATGTTTCCACTCGTATTTTATATTTAACTGGTGTCAGTACCTTTAATTGTATTAGAAACTTAAGAATTTATTGTAATATGCAAAGTATTTTTGTTGAGATTTACTAAATGTTGACACTGCCATTTTTGTTTAATATTGTATTTTTTTATAAGCAATTGAAAATTTTGACTTTCAAGGATCAACATTACAGATGTAAAATACATACAAAAAAAATCCTGTCTAAAAATAGTAAAGGTTCTCTTTTCTTTGGTGCCAATATTAATGATCTTCCATCATTCTGAAAGTATGAAGATAAGTATAACATGTTTTTTTTTTTAAACAAATTAATGCACTTGCACAACAATAAAAAGTGGTTCTAACCAATATTTTTAAATTACTTTTAAAACATAAAAAATTGGAATTGGAGTTGAAATTTAATATAAATAAATTGGATTTTCATTTTCCTTAACGTTTTATAAAAACTGCATATATAAACCCCTCAAAAAATGGGTGTGTGGTGTCTTATGTATTTATTTTAGTCTGAAAATATAGTACCTACTTTTTGGTATGAAAATTATTTTTTTGTTAAAATGCAAAACTCGTTTTACGCGTAACGTTATAAAATCACACAATCCGATGGCTCATACACATGTTGTATGTATATTGCATTACTAAAATAATTATAGAAATACAACTATTTGTCTAATAAATTAAAAAATTTCATTTTTATCTACATTTTGGTGAGTTTTAAAATGGTTAAAAGTGAAAATAAATAACATTGTATAGGATGTTAACATGCAGTGTACTAGTTATAATAATAAAAACATAAAGGTAGGTTATTATATTTCCTATTTAATATATATTGTTTATTTTAAACACACAATAAGTATACAACAATTAGTATATTATATTATAATATACAAATTTATTACCATAGTAAACATATATTTTCACCATGTCCTGTTAAATAAATTTCAGAGCATTTTCCTAAAATTATATGTTAGTTTCCAAACTCAAATTCTGCATAAATCTTGATTATATATGTAATTTACTAAAAATTATGTTTTGAAATAAATAATTACAATATTGCATACCTACTTTCATGTTTTTATAATTATAGTTAGTATAGTATTGACAGGTTATGCAATTTTATTTACTTTTACTTTTAATTATTTTAAAACTTACTAAAATGATTTTATAATACCTACTATAAAATTAATACTAACATTTAGGTAAAATGATGTAACTTTTTCGAAAATGTATATTTTAAATTTATTGAACAGTTTTATTTCTATAATTATAATCATGTGATGTACACACTACACATGTATTTTAAATGGGAGAAACTGGATTGTATAATTTTATTAAGTTGCGCGTAAAATGCAATTTGCATTTTAACAGGGAAATAATTGTTGAATAATTTTTTTTTTCCAGTAGTATTTCTTTTTAAAATACTACATTTTTGCCTAATAATTTTTTTTTTATGAAAATTACTAGGAAAATCAAGAAATTACCTCTTCAATGTACCAACTTAAAATAATTTTTTACCCAAATTGATTGTCAAAATCTTTACTAGACTTCTTCTACCCGAATAAAAATGTAATCAGAGACAAAAAAAAAAAAAAACACTTCATTATTAAATTATTATATTCCTCGATTTGTTTAGAATGTAAAATACATTTTTAAATTGATTAAAATGATTAATATATATAATATAATTAAAATTTTTTTTTTAGATTGAAGTAAGTAATTTATGAATAGCATATTTATTATGACAATTTAGTATTTACCATATATTGTGACCATAGTTGGCTAACCTTAATTTAAATTATCTATAATAATAAAATAATATCCACATATTACTGCAAATTGCAATTGTCAATACTAGTGTAATTTTTTTAAATTAAAATAAGCTGTACTCCACGCATATATATTGTTTTTGAATTGAAATAGGTATTGTATACACTATGCATATTATAAGAATTATTTTATATTTAGTATAAAAGTTAAAGATAAATAAAATCCAAAAATGCATAGTCAATTGTTTACATTTTATTATTAGTGCCTATTAGCCTATTAGTGAACAAATTATTGAATAATAAATGAATGCTCTAAATTATAATGAGAAATTAAATTTATATAAAAAGACTATTTTAGAATTATATTATAAAGTATTGATACTTCTAAATTATAAAAATACATTATATTTACACATGAATTATTAAATTGAATATATTTTTTATCAATTTTAATACAATTTACAACTTATCAATCATTTTTACTATATGCCGTTGCTCTTGTTCTTGCCATTCTTTATCACCATCATCACCAAGATTTCCAGCATATTCTGTAAAATATTAAATTATTTTACTTAAATTTGTTTAAAATATAGGAGTACCAAAAATACTAATAATGATAATTAATAACTTTATTGTATACCTCTCATTATTTGCCGTATGGTTTTTAATGTACCACCTCGCATGTTTAATATATGAGTAACTCTTTTTTTTATGTTTGGTCCACTATTACAAACCTCCAAAATAATATAATCAATCAGTTGCAAAGTAAATAGACCTCCATTTAGTCTTTTCAAATAGATTTCATCTTCATCTTCATCAACATTATTCTAAAAAACAATATGTTTCAATTTTGCAATCTAGATAGTTTTATTAATGCAATGTTACTCTTTTGTCAATAGCAGTATCAATTATTTCAACTTTTTCCATATACTTGAAATGAAGTTCCATGAGTCTATCAACTTTTTCCATATCGTTTTCAGCAAATTTAGTCATGAGACGTTGTCTTTGTGTACCACGACAGTTACGTAACATATTTGCAATTATCGAAACAACATGTTCTGAAATAATATTGTTATATATTTTATATTTATAATACAAATATATATATAATTTGATATTTACCTTCATGTTCTTCTGTACTAAGCATTCTTTTTCTGTTCTTTTTGGGAGTTTTCATAAAT
The DNA here is from genome assembly GCA_025469235.1 of Pemphigus obesinymphae. Classification (NCBI taxonomy): domain Eukaryota; kingdom Metazoa; phylum Arthropoda; class Insecta; order Hemiptera; family Aphididae; genus Pemphigus; species Pemphigus obesinymphae. The sequence continues at coordinate 3,044 of JAIPRL010003059.1, read as the reverse complement.
AATGGGAATATTGTCCGAAGTCCCAAAATATCTACAAATTTGTTACAATTGTCTTTACCTTGGGGACCTGACAATGCATGATTCAATACTTTTAATGAACCATTTCTACTTAATTTTTTTTCCCTAAAATATATAATTGGGTTCAAAGTGCTGTACTTACAAATAAATTCATAAATTAGATATATATAGGAAATGATAAAAATACCTTAATATAAGGTTCATAAGCTGAAGTCCTTCACCCCGTAGGAACCTGTCTCTATTTTGTTTATCCATTAAGCATGAGCATAGACAATCAAATAGATTTTCCATCATTTCTTGTTCATCCGCAGAAGTAGGATCGTGTCTTTTATAATACTAAGATTTAAATGTTATAATGTTATCAAAAAAATATTCAAAAAGGTGGTATAGAATTATAATAAACTTACTGCTAGTTGTTGTAATAAAATATCAATGCCACCAATTTCTCCAACTAAAGCTCTATTTTCTTCATTATTTTGCAATAATATAGATAGGATTTCACTACTATAAAGTTTGTTACCATCATAGGGCATTTTGGCTTTAATTCGTTTTAAAAGCCATTGGATAAGGCCCTGTTTACCAATGTCTACTACAACATCAGGCCTAAGTTCCATAATATTTTCAAAAATTCCTAAACTTGTGTGTACACCATTTGCTTCTTCTTTGACAGATTCATCCATACGTTCTAGATTTTGAACTAGTAAAGCACATATTTGTTTACTGAGTAATGCTTCAATTAATATTTCTGTACCTTCTTCATTCTCATTTAATGAATCAATATCAGTTAATTCCTATTAAAGTGCATCCATTAGTCATAATAATAATAATAATAATAAATATTAATTAATTATATAGTTAATAATAACTCTTATATTTAGATTAAAATATTACAATTTACAAACCTGTAATAAATTAACAACCGCCACTGCTATATCACTGTTTTCATGAGAAAGCAATTCTAACAAAGATAATACAGCTTTTAAATTAACTAAAACGGGGTATAATTCTGGAACAGTTGCTATAGCATGCATTTCTGTTATAATATCATGCAATTCAATTTCCGATTCCATAAACCTAAATTAAAATAAGTCAAAATACGTGAAAAAAAAACACAAATTTTAATTTATATAATTTATATATATATATATATACTTTTCAGGGTTCTCAGGAAATTTTATTCGCATCTCTTGATTTTTCAACACTTTTTTTTCAAACAATAAAATCATGCGTTTTAAAGCTCCTTCATCTAAGATACCATCCTATAAAAAGATGAATATATATTTTGTAATTTGTAACACTATAACTGTAGCATATTTACACCAGGGGACGAGGAAGATGTATTACCCCCTTACCTTCTACCAGTTTTTACAATATTTCCTTTAGATTCAGTTCTAGTTTGAAATTTGAGTTATTTATTTAATTATAATTGTTGTCAAATAAGTACCTAATATATTTTTCAAGAAAATGATGTATCATGTTTTAAATTATAGTATTAGAGCAACTACAAATTTAATTTTAGAGTAGGTTTAATAGACTTTTGATTTGCTATATATATATATATTATCAATGTATCCATTCATATAGTGTTGTAAAATTGAATGTAAAAAAATAATAGATGAAATAAGAAGATTAAAGTGAATTATTATAGCTTGTATAATATGAATTATACAAGATTTATGTATTAATAACAACAAATTATACAGCAATTTTCAAGAAATATTACCTATATTTATTAAGTTATTATTATGAATTTATTGAAATTAAAGCCATTTCTATGACTAATAACAACATTTGTTTACTTACATCAGAACCAGCTAGATTTTCATCAACTAATTTTTGAACCATTTCTTGACGTTCCAGTTTTCTTTTCTGTTCTTCAGCTAGTCTTTCTTGTTCTGCTTTTAATCGCTCTTGTTCTTGTTTTTCAATTTGTTGAACACGAGCTTTAGCTAATCGTCTTAGTTTTTTCTGTCGTTCATAATCTGTTTCATTTTCTTGTATTTGATGAATTTCTTCTTCAGGTAGGGGTCGTTTTGGCGTATTGGCAGGCTAAAATATAATCATATGTAATCACTAATCATTATTAGAATATTAGGCATTTATCATAATAATTATTACAAGTGAGTTAAGTAATGTTGGATCTACTATAATTTCGGACAGTAAATATAAAGATAAACAGAAAATGTTAAGGTGGATTTGTAAAGTGTAAAGTGTAAAATCAGAAAGGATACTTTAAAAAATGTATTTATAAGAGGAAGAGCATAAGTGGACTAATATTATAGTAAATAGATTAAAATGGTATAGGTATACGTGTTATGAATCATGAGAGAAGATAAAGAAATATTAAGAGTAGCATTTAGTTAAGTGTAGATAGAAGGAAAGGCCCAAAAATACTTTGGAAGATGACGGCAAAGGCGAAAAAAGAAAAGAAGAATTCAATTATTATTACTTATTTCAATATTTTTTATTACATACTTTGTAGTCCAACAGTTCTCCAATATCCATGGTAGGTAACTAGTTTTTGAAATAGCTGATCTAAAATACTAACGTTTTTATATACTTACTGAAAATGTACTAATTCATGAAAAGGGGTTTAACGTTAAAACGTTAATATACTATTTCTTTTGAGACATCAGCCTGCAGATCAGCGACATGAGTTTAAAGTGATAATATTGATAACGATAATAATATTATAACCATCGCAGTGTGGACTGCGGTCATTGGTTAAAAACTTAAAACACTTTAAAATTGATTAGCATTTTTTTATTTTTACAAAAGTCATCTGTGTAATATTAGAGGATAAGGTATTAAATATAGTAAGTGCGTATGCTCCACAAGTGGGATGTGAGGAAAGTCAGAAAGAGGGGTTCTGGCAAGAGATGGATGAGGTAATGCAAGAAGTACAAGGAAATGAGAATATTGTAATTGGTGGGGATATGAATGGACATGTAGGCTGTGATAGAATAGATTATGATAGAGTGCATGGAGGGTATGGGTATGGAGAAAGAAATGAGGCTGGAGAAAAA
>JAIPRL010003058.1:0-51102 GCA_025469235.1 Pemphigus obesinymphae | reverse complement strand
CGACTACGTATCCCAACGTCGAGCCGTGTGTTTACACGTGCCTCCCACATCCTTTTGACGATCACCTATCTGGGTGTATCTTATACCCTCTATTTGGAGGCGTAAATTTCCTAATCCAATCCATAACCCCGGGACTAGGCTTGGGAAACCCGCTTATTTGCGCTGTGGTTGTTAGGGACCAGGGAACGCTCTAGGGAACAAATTGTACTTTTTACCCTACGGACGCATCCCCCGTCTGCTTATATATATTGTAAATAGAATGCATGCACAAACGTTTGTATAAATAACTATTGACGTGTTTAATAAAAACGATTACATCATTAACCGACTATCAACGTGTTTATCATTCATACGAGGCAGTAGTATAAAAACACCCCGCATCAAGAATATAAAAGTCAAATAAGTAAAGGTATGGAATATCATTTGAAGTTTTAAAGTTTTGCTTTGACTGAGCGAAATAAAAAATGTTTATATACACAGTTCAATACTTTAATTTAGGTAGTCAAAACATTAAGCCTCAGAATAAATAAAATATATTTTTCAACTAGGTCATATACAGAGTTATTATATATAACTAAACTATACTATATAGAACACTTTGGCATAATATAAATTTTGAAAATATATCATTTATATTTCCTTGTTAATTTAAAGTTCAAAATATTAATTTTTAAATATTTTATACGGTCATTTGGCGATTTTATTTTTATTTTATTGTATTTCTTTAATATAAATACAAATTATAGTAATGTTAATAATTTTATATTAATAATCGAAATTATGTATTTACTTTTTATGTATAGCATATTTTCGCTATTCCTAATTAAATATCAACTACATCTTACAATTACTTAAAATATCCGATTTCAATAAAATAGAGAGATAACCTATAAACTCACTTCTTAAATAAATATTTCTCGTTTTCTGAATTTAATTTTTTTGTAAATAGATACACAAATCGTAATTTTAATTACCTACTTTTAAATGTTATTTTACCCAAATTCGAGTGCGTAGAACTTCTAACTAGGTACCTAACTAATAAAAAATACCTATACAAAAAATCCATTGCGATGATTTACATTATTTTTAAATATGTACAATTATTGTTATTCTCTCTTCAATTTATTGTAACTAAATTATAAATAAAAGTCTGTAAGCCCGATTCTTTAATATATAAAAATAAAGGGAATCTAGTGTCGGATGTCTAATTTCGGATTTACTAATTTAAGACTATATAGTTTATGTAATAATATATCTCCTAGAAAAGTTATAATAGGACGTGGATCTGCACTCTGCAGTAGGTAGGTATATAATAAGTACCTGTAATAATATTATACAGATTTACATATATTATAAAAATGTTCAAGTTTGTAAAGAAAATAAAAATAGAAACAATTAAATTTTAGGTACTTTATATGTATATTTTTTCCTTATACCAACCCCAAAAACCTGTTTTGTGACTGATAAAAATGTATATAAAACAGGATTTTTTTATAATCGCGTTATTATTATTATTGTTATTATCATTTTTTATTGATTTCGTTTAATGCGAATTACTTAGTGGTGTATATTACATTTTTATTAGAAGTAATAGACGTAGAATAATATACTTCGTAGGTGGTCTATTAAAAATAAATTTAAATTGGTGTACCCGTGTTATAATACTGTGCTCGTGCATAAAAGGCAAAAAATCTACAATAAAATAGGAAATAAACTTATTTTAAAAATTAATTGAAACGAACGAGTCACTAATTCAACCTGTATACCCAACAACATATAAAATATAATATATTATATGTTATATTTTAATAGGTATATAACCACTCATCGTTTATTGTACCTATGTACGTGTTAACACTGTTCGTGTTTAGTTAGTACAAGCGGTTTATGCTATTAAATAAAATCACCAAATTAACGAGTTATTTTTGATCATATACTAAATTTTTAACTCGACTTGCTTCGTAAATATTTTAATCGCCAATAGTTGATAACACGTATCTATGTCTATCATTACACTAATGAGATTTCAAAAGTTACTATCTGTGATAATTACAAGTTAATGAACGTTGAAATGTCAAATTTCAAACTGGATATTAATGGACGATTACAATAAAATACGTGTATACCTATACAAGTGTATATATATATATATTATAGATTTTTAATGAAAATGATAATGATTATAAATTCTTTACGCAGCACAGCCACAAATATCTGAACCTAGGTCAAAATTTTTGAATTTTATATTTTATATTCCTATCAATATAGTCATTTTATTATATACTTTTATTATACTAAGTATATTATATTGTTAAAGTAGAAATTAAGTTTTCAAATCTCTAAATACCGGGTTTATGATTGGGTGCTAATTGGTAGTAAGAGTGGAATGACAAAACTCTTCCGGCTGGAATATTGAATTCCTTATAAGGTATATAACATACCAAAAGTTATTTTTCTGGGTAGTCCAATACCGAATTTTAAATTGCTCATAAGTTTAGGGGAGGAAGTAAACCTAGTGACTCATGATTTTGGCTACTTCTATTTTTTCTTAAAGCCGTTGTCAATGGGGAAGGGGTCAAGGGAGGGTCATGTCTCACTTGGACGATAATTTTACAATGAATTATTGCTAAAACTGATAGTTTATAATATAAAAGTATTATAATTTATTTAACTCGGGCCCCTTCTTGAAATTTACTCTACGAGCACTAAACATTGAAATTTGAAAACATATGAACAAAATGATAATGTTGAATTAAATATTATTTTTAAGGTTAATTTGAACATTTTTTTTAAGCTTTTATTATTTAAACATTCGATGAAATGCTACGCGAAATTAAATTTTAAACATTAATTATTTTACATTCGTTTAATGTTTATTATTAAATAAGTATTTAACTGTTACATAATATGTTACATAAAACGTTTAAGCTCACGAAAATGTTTATTAAATTCAAACGTATCAATATTTCCCGTTAAACGGTTCAAGAGGCACCGGATTTGAGTTCCCTAAACTCGACGTTGAAATATAAACGCTCTCCAAGAATAATATTATTGTAGTTAATGGAACGAAAAGTTATTAAGTACCAACCGTTTAAATATGTATATATATAGATTTAATCAACCGTTAATCGTTAACGAACGTTTGGGCTATAAATATAATATTATTTTTTAATATTATATTTATATCATTGCCATTTCAGCGGTAATATATTTACTCGGGCGAACTACCTTGTTGTAATAACAATATAATACCTGTAGCAGGACGTCAACGGCTCCAATTATGATTATTGTCGATAATTATTATTATCATCAGTGACGATATGAAGGGACCTTGGTGTGTGTTAGTGACCGGGGAGGTATAATGACGATATTGTTCGTGTGCCGGTCGACGAGAAATTTTGCGAGGTCAACGACGCCTGAACAACGCGAGGGATGACGATGGTACATTTAGCGTACGCGCAGAGTCGTTATTATTACGTCCTACCATTCGCAGGATATCCACACATATGCTTATACCTATATATATACTGCACGTAATATGAACACGGTGTACACGCAGTATGAGAACAAAAACCCTTTGATATGCTTGTCGTGGAGTCGATATAACAATTAATTGTCACCTAATTTATACGGGACTGAGGGACGAAATCTGGGGAAGATTACAACAGGTACAGCGGCCGCATCAAAGAGTCGGTTATTATAATAATATCAATAGAGATCCGTGGTGCGTATACGTTTGAAGGTAGCAATAATTATTGTTACTATATAGCTGCTCGTGATACACATATCGCTTAGGTATATGTTCGAAAAAATTAGATAAAATCGTTATATACTACTCGTATTATAATAATATCGCTTTTATGAAAATAACGACCCTGTAAACTATCTACGAATAGATCGTATTAAAGCAAAATAAAAAAATAACAACCCACGGTCGTTAGAAAATGAAAGTGAATCGCTTGTCGAGGGTAGGTCTGCAATAGTGGTGAACGTATCGAATTTGAAATCAATGATAAGTAATTTTGTTTTATAAGACCATTTCTAACGGAGCTTTCCCGGCATTTATAAAACCTGACATACTGCATGTATCGAATACAAGAAGGTAGGTATAGTTTTTCTTTACTTTTTCTTTCTTTTAAGATCTAAATATAGTGCCTTAGTAAATATTATAAGAATCGAAATCTAAAACCTAAGTTCCGAGTCATCTATACTTTGAAAATTAATATCACTTAATTCTTGAACTTATTGTGTTGTAAATTTAAAAATACGATATAATGCACAAAATATATGTTATATTATCTTTATAGGCGAATGAAAATCAATAATATTGGATAAATATAATAAGTTTTAATTGATTTTATAAATTATTTTGATAACCTATAATATTTTTGTTTTTGTACCCTAAACAAAAATTTACTTAAACCGTTATGTTTTTCAGGAGCAGATTTACTGTACCAGCCTTTACAACACTCACGTATTGTCATAAATTCAAAACAATTATCGCTGACAAATAAAATCGTTCTTTTAGACCGTAGATATATTACTTTTCGATATCAGTCGGGCGAACTCTGTACCGGACGGCTAGTAAAATAGAGGCGTATGTAGGGGGGGAAGTCGAGTGATGATACTTTTGAAAATTAAATAATAACAAAATGGTTTTCGGGAAATATGAAAATAATATAGCCAATCCTCTGTACAGATACATTCCCGGCATATCGTTCCAGTTGGGCGATCAATGCAAGCTCTAAAAAGCTCTTTCACCATACGGAAATCTGTGTGGTGGTGTGGTGTTTGTTCCGCTAAACAGTGCCAAACCGACCCGTCAATATTAATATCGAGTTACCCCATAAAAGACCCGTGCTCACCCCCATATCCTTTACCCGGTCATATATGTACAATTTATAATGCTGATATATAACGCTGGATAACCCCGGTAGGGGGGGGGGGTTGAGCAGCGGTAAACAGCTCAAGTGTATAACGAATTATTATATCCTGCGTACGAGCAAAACAAATCTAAACCATGTACAAACCATTTAGATGCAAATTAAATTCCTATAATAATAATAATATCGTGTATTTCGAGTCTGCATTATAACACTTGATTTTTAAAGGTCGTTCTGCATAACATATTTTACAATAATTTCCCAAGAAATTTCATGAAAATAAATCCTAATAATTTTTCGCTCGAAATAGTATTTAAAATATTAATTTTCAACTATTAATATAGTATTATATTTTAAGGTATTCCAAATATATCTACGAATAGGTATATAGAAAAAAAGTCTATTACAATACATTTTCGAATATTTTTCTAATATATAAGATTAGATACATAATATGTGGGTATACTTACATGAAAAACAAGCATACTGAATTCCTTGTGTCTAAACATATTTTATACAATAATCTAAAAATATATGACAAAACGAATTATATCGACTTGTCTAGTATTCAAATCCACAATCGCAGCTATATACTAGTAACTACGGACAGAGTGACTGGCGGACGGACGGAAGCTACGAGAATATAAGGTACCTATCTAAACTTATAGTTTTGAAACCTAAAAGTATTCAAAAATGATTTGAAATTTATTTTATATATATATTATATTATTATCATGCCTAAGGATTTGATCAAATCTAAAGTAATATGATATTATATTAGATTTTTAATCGTATACGAGAAAGTGATACAATTAATATTAATATTTTTTTGACAGTTCATATTTTACAGCAATATGTAATGTTTAACCATATTGCATTTTTACATGAAAACAAAGACCAAACCGAAAACAAAACTTAAAAACGTTCCTTGGTGAAACTTAAAATTTACTTTATGAAAATCACATAATCTGATGAATTTAATTTTGAAAATATATGTTTATTTTTGCATAATTAAAAAAAAAATAAAACATAAAATAAAAAAAATATACCTATTTATGTTATGTACCTACTTCAAAAAATATTAAGTATCTCTTGTGTTATATTCGAACATAAAAAGTATATTTAAATACTTGCAGTGTTCAAATACTTCACAAGACTAATTATAGTATTAATTTAAAACCTACACCTACTTATTTTTTTATAAACAACATTTTTACATATATATATAAATATACAATATATAATATATAATAATAAATATCTAGATATACATTATCTCTATAAGCTACATAGAAATGGTATAACATCAGAGGAGAATAATTGTCTAATGCCCATTGTGCAGTGTACTAACACATAGAGGTGGGTATTTACGTTTCATGTGCCTATTAGATGATTCAAGAAAACCTAATAATGCGGTAATCAGTTTAATCGACTGTAGCTCGAATATAATACTTGTAATTTTCAATATCAATGTCAACATCAATACAGAAAAGAACCTAACCTAAATGATTTTAAAACCTATAATTTAAAGTAACAAAAATTAAATGAATTATAAAATAACTTAGGGTACGGTACCCTTGGTATTTTTTTAGGTACCGTATAAACACAATATATAGAACTTATAAATTAAGCTAAAATTTGCAATTGCGGGCATCAATTAGTAGTTAAGTTAAATTAAGGTTATTGTTAACTTTTTCACTTAACTAGTTATTAATACGCAATTAATAAGCGTTAATAACTACGCACTGTAGTTATTAACTAGTTCATTTTCGTTACTTAAAAGTTAAATTAAAAAAATTATTTAATATTATTTAACGTAGGATTAAAGTTTTATTATGTAAGTACCAAGAGGTTTTTCTTAGATTATAAAAAAATACACTGAAAAATGATACTTATAAATTGAATAATTATTTTATGTACCTATTTTATTTGTTTACAATTTTCTTATTACGAACAATAAATTAATATGTCCACTATTAAAATATAAAATATCAATTATATATTATCGATTTCCATTCTAATTTTTAACGGAGGCAATTCGAGTATAAAATATACTAACTGTCAGGGGAGGCGATTCATTATTTTGTAAAGCGGGAGGCAATTAGAGTAAACTTTTCAGATATTGTCGGAAATCGGGGGGGGGGGCTGAGGGAGCTTAGCACCCCTAAATGTTTGACAAGCCCTCTCAAAAATTGTTCGAAAAATCATTATATTTAAATTTATTTAATATATAGCTACATAACAACATTTCGTTTATTTAAAAGAAAATATCTGGTTTTTACCATATCTATTTTAGTTTTGCTTTATCGATTAAACATGAAAACATTAATCTCTTTGTGTGAAAGAACACATAGACTCCGAATGAGCAAATAATTCTGTATACATTATCAAGTGACAACCCACACTGATTTAGGGGACCTAAATTCAGGACCAATCCAGCCTGTATTAAAGGTAGGTAACTATAATGAAAAGGAATATAAGTATAAGTATGACTAAATGACTTGTCAATAAAACTGTAATTTAAATGTTATGTGAGAAAATAAAATAAAATGTCTTCTTGTATAAAAGCAATTTATGAGGCAAAAAATTGAAAAATAAATAGGTATCTGGAACAGAAATGATGTAAGTAGGTAGGTATACCTAACATAAAAGCACAGTGTTATTTTACTTTTTATATTTTGATAAGTTTCAAATAGTAAATTATTTTTTTCTAATCTATAATCTATAATTTATTTATTTTACATGTTAATAAGTTATGATTTGATTTATTAATTATTTTCATTAAAAGTTTGTCGTTAATGGGATGTATGATACGTAATGTTAAACTATATATTATACCATCAATATTGAAGTCGGGAAACGTTAATATTGAGCTGAGTAATAAAATATTTTTTAGCGAGTAATTATGTACCTATATAGGTACCTATTCTTAGCCCTCCCCAACAATTCAACCAGATTTCCGCCAATGTTTTCAGATCAAAAAATATGGGAGGCGATTCGAGTAACCGATGGGAGGCAGTGCATGTGCACTGACAGTCATACGAGTGGCGCGTTAACGACGACGGATGGTTTAATTCGCGTGCGTTTGTGCATTGGTCCACGGACAATTATCTATAATAATAATTTATTGACGACCTCGATGACGTAAAACGGTGCCAAAAAAAAGAGAAGATAAAAAGTTTTGAGAAAAGTCTCTTATATCGCGATACTTTGCGACCGAGAGGCAATATAAGGGCGTATTGGCATCAGGACGTATATGTAACGAAGCTTTTTTTGACGTGTACCTCCTCCAACCCTGTCCCTCACCATCCCGTCGAAGAGGGTCGACACGTAATCTTGTGGCCGTGGTTAATCGGCAGGAATTACTGCAGCGCTTATCGGGCACTGCGGGTCCCCAAATGACCAGTAGTTGAGAACACCACCATACCGATGATAATAATCCTTATTTTATAAACTATATATATATATATAGAGAGAGAGAGAGAGAGTATACATAGTATATATAGTATATAAGGTCCACTATGGCTTGCATAATTCATAGGGTATGGCAGACACATCCGATGACAAGACGTGTATACTGGATGTCCGGGAAAATACAGGCTTATCGAATCGTGCGCGCCCGCGGAAGGTGTACGGGAGAGGTTGTAAACACAAAATAAATCTCGTTTAATAAAGAGCCACGCGTAATCCGTTTCGTTTTTGAAACCCGAGTGATCCCGGGGGTCTTATTATAATTAAGCGTCGTCGTGAAATTTCACAGCTTATTGCACCGATTAATAAATACATTACTGTCGGTAAACCGCTGAGTGAGTGGGTAGGTAGGTAGGTAGGTAGGTAGGAGTACGATAACAAAAAAAAATTCAACATTTTAAAACGACCAAAACGACACGCCTAAACGTATACGATTTTCGTATTGGACACGAAAAGCGTATTAAAATTTTTCACATTGATTATATATTTATATACTATGTTCATGTTTCATACTATGTAGAAAAGATAACGAGAAAAAAAATGATTATTCATGTTTCGAAATAAAAGCGCGTTTGATTTCAGTGCACATCACATGATATCATATCATAATATGATAGGACGGGCAAAGTTAATGATAAAATTCAGATGATTTTTTCAATTCAAAATATTTTAACTATAAAAGTCAAGTTAATTAGGTCGTTTTTTAATACAGTTAAAATGATATAATATTCACTAATTAATGGCTTAACTGGTTAAAAAGTTATAGTTAAAACCTGATATGAATTAGTCAAAAAGTTAATTTCTCTTTTTATACAGTTAGTATATAGATACATGCAACGATGCAACATTAAATTTGTTTCATTTACAATATAACGCAAGGAGAATTATAATTGTGTACGAAAGTAGATAGTTTTACTTAAAATGACGAATAAGATAATACATTTCATTTTTCAGTATATTTTTTTTAAATAATAACAATTTTAGTTTTTAAAAAAGAATAATAGTTACCTAACTATAGGTATTATCTTATTAACATATGTTTTTAACTACATAACTTGATAAGTTTAACTAGTATTTTTGACTCGTTTAGTTAAAATTTTAATAAAAATATTACTTTTTAACTTGATTTTAACTTATTAAATATATTCCATGCTGCTCTTGTATATTATTACAGAACTATATCTGTAAGACACATACCAATATAATATGCATTTTGTATTGCTGCAATACAATATCATTAAAATATCAGTAATGGATTATTGTTCACCCCCGATGAATTCAATTATACATGCGTAATTTATAGTTCGGCATTCTGAGGGCCAAGTAATGAGAAACATAAAAACATCGATCATAATAAATGTATGTAACTATGTAGGTCTGTAAGATTAACGATCGCTATGGAAAAATGTACTAATAGTTTTAATCTAGAAATAATTTAGTCAACATTTTAAATATAATCCTTATTCATTAAACATAATCAAAATTATGTAATTAAATTTTAAATGTAAAATGAATTAATTTAAGATACACACTTTTTCGGGTAGAAGATAAGAAGATAGGAATTTTAAAATATAAAGCTTTCTGATGACGTTATCGATTTTTCCAGTAAGTTCTTTAAACCTAAAGGAAACATATCAAATATTTACTGGACATATTCATAAAATAAATAGATATTTACTACGACACTAAATAAAAATTTCGACTCTGGCCATATTATAAATATACAAATATAAAAACAATTTAATTAGAATTTTTGCATATCATATATACATTTTTTAATATAATAGGGGTCGAGTATGAGTTTTCAGGTTTCAGAGTTTTCTGATAGGAATTTTTTTTTTTTTGATACCAAATTATTTTTCAATTTTCCCAGTATAGTTTTCTTAAGCGTAATGGAAAACTTTACCGAAAATAATTGTTAAAAATCGAATATTGATATTATACTGAATGTCATTCCAAAATTTTTCTTGAATGAAATAATTTGTCTTTAATTTCGAGTGTAAAATAATAACCATTCACTATGTCCAGATCCGTCCATCGTCTTCCGTCCGAATGCAGGACGATGAACCTATTCCCCCTCTCCCTATCTGAATCTATAGATTTCCATTATAGAATTATAGACTCTATATATTACCCATCCCTCTTTCTCATCCCCCTCCCCTGTAAATACGCCAGCGTATGCAATTGAATGACGAAAAACATTATAGTAAATAATATAATAACGACCGCGACGACTAAATGTGGACGAAAAATAGTATTATTATTGAGACGTTGCGACAAAAAAAAAATATATAAAACAGAATAAAAACAAAAAAAAAAAAAAACGCAGAAGAATTAATGTATATTGTATATATACGCTCGCGAACGTGTGCTGAGCAAATGCGGCGTCCCTCCACGATTCAATAACAGAATATACACGATAATAAAACGAAGCTATATACATGACAACACGTATGACCGTGGCGTGGTCGGCGCGCGGCGACGACGTTTAGCATTCTACGGCATTCCACGCGGCGTAGAGATCTCTTCATCACCCATAGCTTGTTAAATGAAAAACAAAAAAAAACCCATTGTAAACGCGAAGCCGCGAACGCTATTAAAAATAAAAATAAGACAAAAAATAAAATGTATATAATAAGTAATAATAAAAAGACGGAAAAACGAAACGCAGTGAATAAAATAAAAATATAAAAAAAACATTGCTCCCGATTACAAAAAAAAAACGAAAATGAAAAAAGGATTCAACGCTATTGGTACTACACTACACAACTATTAAAATAGAGGTGCTTATTATACGCTGGACGACAGCGCAAAAACGTATTATACTCGCGACGTGCCGGCCTGACAATATAATAGTTTTGCGAGCGCAAGTCCTTTGGGAGATTCTGCCGACACACGCACACATATTAATATATAAACAATACCTATACATAAACACGCGTACACGTTCGTCGTGCTATGCAAAACACTCGCAGTGTGTCCCTCTACATCAAACGAAACAATATAATAATAATTACAATCAGCAGCAACAGAACTTATTCGATCGCCGATGATTTGGGAGCTGACTCAGAACGATGTGTTTAAAGGAAAAAATCTGTGTAGCCTCAGTTCGCCAAATTCCGTTTTGTCGAATTTAATTTTTTTAAGGTTTATCCCGGTTTAGTTCGACGTCAGAAAATGACTAAATTACAAGTGTTTTGGCCGAGGTACAGCTGTTTCAAATATTAAACAAACCCAATTATTAAAATATTTGAAACGATGCGTAAAAACAATTTAAATAAATTTGCCCGTAGATACCTACTATAAATAGTTTTTATTAGATAAACCCAATAAATGAATAGTCTCGGTGAAACGAGATTCCTCCAAACGGGTTAGGCAAACCGGGCCAAAGTCGAAAAACTACATAGGTATCTACTAAAAAAAAGCAAATTACCTTATCATGAACCATAAATTGCCATTAAAAATATCATTTTTCTTATCATTATAGTATGACCAAATATGTATCTATATATATATTATCTGTATACCTATATAAAAGAAGTCTTGACTGACTGACTGATTCATAATCAACGCACAGCCTAAACTATGATAGCTAGCGACTTTAAATTTTTAGGGTATGTTTGTATCATAAGTCTAGGCGTGCAATAAGAAAGGATTTTTTTAATTTCTTAATTTTAAGGGATATAATCTATATACATAGAAGAAAAACCTAAGCCACTCTATTATATTCGAGTTGCCTGGTAACGATTTCATTATAATTCTATCATAATTTAGTTTATATAATTTATTATTTATTATTATTAGTTAACTGTTGATTTATTTTGATTACGAGTCATTGAGTTGACCTAAATATTATTATAATAATCTCTAGCGGCCGTATTGCGGCTCTATGTCGTGTACATTATTGGTGACCACGGTCTTAGAATGTTGGTGACGTAAGTTACCATAAACGTGCCATTGTCGTTTATCAACCGGTCATCGTCATCTTTGTATTATTATTACAACATAGGCGAGCACTAAGAAAGGATTAAAAAAATAGGTGTTGAATTTTAAAAATTTAAAGGTAAAATATATTAAACACTTCTTGGTGAAATTTAAATATTTTAAATGTTATTTCGGGTGATTCACACTTAAAAAGACATTGCTTCCATAGCGAGTTACGCTCAAAAGGGTATTGAACAATCACAATTTTTTTTCCGGCCAATGCCGGATAATCATACGTATCATACGTTAAAGTTGATAAAAAAAAATTTAGTTCAGAAGATTTCAGTAAAGCACATTTTCAATGAAGACTCAGAAAACCTCGTATTAATATTTTTCTTTATTATCGGTTTATAGGCATCTTGGAAATATGAAACAAAAAACAAGCTGTAGATAACCATATTATGTAGTGCACTGCGTTGCCGTTATTTTAGGTTATTTTAAAAAGTAAAAAAATGTATTGATTGACAACTCTTAAAATGACGTATTTATAGTTATAAATGAACATACTCGTACCTGTATAAAAAATAACGGCCATACAAAACACTAAATAATGTGGTTTTTATAATTTTTTTTTTTTCGTTTCAACTATTATTACCATGTTTTCAAATAGTTGATACAAATTAGAAAAACTAAAGTTATATTATCAAAAAATTATATACAGGTACACATAAAAACAACAAAAATGAAAAATGTTATTGATATGGGAGCATTTATAATTTACTTTTAAAATGTATAGAAACATTTTTAAAATATTATATTTTAATTTTTCGTAAAATGTTCTTAAAATTACTGATATTATACTTTACTGTACATCTATACCTACAATTTTTACACCTTAAAAATAATATCGGATATCGGTGGCCTCACCGATATCCTAATCAATATTTTTTTTAAATATTATACATGTACCTAGTCACGTTTCATGCAGGATAATTTTATGAGAAGGGAGAAAGGGGGGAGGGTTATAAAATATAATCAACATTGATTTGGTATATTTATTATTTACTGCAGTATTTACATATAATCGTATTTTCCATAATTTTTCATCGATTTTATGGATTATATATAAGGTAGGTATAAAAATATGGCCAAAGAGCAGACTTGAAATTTTATTTGACTTGAACTTTATTTAAAATTGTTCGTTTTGCATTATAAAATGAAATAACAATTGTATTATAAAATTATTATAATTTAACAACATTTTAATTTTATGCTATTTTTAGAGAGTTATGTTTAATAAAATCGTTAAAAGACCAGGCGAAGTCGGTGAACATCAAGAATAGGCACCCACCAGTTAATAAATTACATTTATGTTATTTTTAACTATAAGAGTTTAACTAGTTAATTTTGTTTTCTGTAAACTTAACAAATCAACCAGTTAAAAAAAAATGCGAGTACCTATATTATTAATATTTAAAATGCAAAGTTTTTTTGTTCATTCAAAGTTAAGTTTAAAAAAAATTGTTTAATTTAGGATCAAAGTTATATTACATAGAAATATTTTTTTGTTCCTGAATTCTTAAATTATAAGAACAAACAGGAAAAATAAAGGAATGTTACTATTAATTTTAGATAATTTTTGTCTTAAATTAAATTTTATTTCGTTATTAAAAATAAAAATAATTAATTGTTCAAAATTTAAAATATAAAATTGATGGAAAAAATTTTCTTTTTGATTAAATGAGTTAAGTTAAGTTAATTAATTAGGTTTATTCTTTTAACTTGACAATAGTTAAGACATTTAGTTTTTAACAACTTTAAAAATACGTCTAATTAATTGTAATTTTAAATGATTAATTAATTATCTGTGCACTGCCCTTGGTGAAAATATTAATTATTTTTTTAATACAATTATAGGAACATTTTTTTAAATAAATGACATAAACTTTAATAAAATGATCGAATATGTCAACTTAATTCATGAAATTTTATATTAAAAATTAGCCGCTAAAAATGAATCGAATTTTAAATTTAAAAACTTTGTTGTGATTTTTATATTATATATTTTAATTCCTTGATATAATAACAGTGATATCTGTGGTTGATGTAATTATTAGTAATGGCTTATAATGTTCAGAAAATTGAACGATAGAGCTTGTTTATGTTTCTCGACTTTAAGCGCTCGATCGTATATTATTATTTAGATAGGTGTTGATGATAAGGACCTGGCTCAATCGTAATTCGAGGCTTTTAATATTGTTTGAAATACTCGTATTATTATATTGAAAATGTCACCATACAAAATGTACAACTCGTGGCTTTTCTTCGCAAGAAAATTGTATAAACTTAATTCATATGCACAGGTTGTATTTAAAATTACATAATTTATGACTGTATATTATAGTAGGTAATGTATATTTTATTATTCAAAGGCTCTAAGTGTTTACGCTGAACAAGTAATTTTAATTAACAAACATGAAGAGTGAACCCCGTTGAATTAAAGATAATCGAATTTATAACCAGCTTATTATTCGATTATGTACTAATGATATGTAAGTGATGTTCGACGAACATACCTATTTAATTGTAGAAACATGAGTATAAATAGACAGGAATAATGATCATTAAAAATTACTCTTAATCGAATAATTATAGCAAGATTAAGATATTCTTTATGGTTGTTATTTCACATTTATTTAGATAAAAATTCATAAGGTACTTCAAGTCAAAATTAAAATCATTCAATTCTATTTTTGTCTCACTAATTGTTGGTGAACACGCCTTTTATCTTATAATTCACAATGATTGCCAAGGTTGTGGATAGTGGATAGAGGAAACGAAAAAAATTCTCTCGAATTCGTTCACAAAATATTACAAAATAATTTTAAAGAGAAATTACATGCTAAATTTCAATATAGGCTGATAAGTAAAGATAAGGTAAGATTATAAGCTTACTTTGGTAAGTATACCAAAGTAAGTAATGATTTAAATTATCTTATCAAAGATCTAATTAAAAAATGTATGAGTACCTTATTTTATTTTTAGTACATTTTTGCCCATCCTCGATATTCACCTTTCCGCTAGGTAATGTAGGAAAAATATTTAACAGTAGGTAGGTACATGTATTTAATATTTAACGTTATATTTTTAATATTTTATATATATTATAATATATATATTATATATATTTGTATTTAAATAAATATTCTTTGAATTTTTAAATACATTCTAAATTCTGGCGTTTTACAGTGATGGGTGTTTTTTTTTATTTATTTATTTATTTATTATTATTTTTTTTTTTATATGTACACTTTTTCGGGCTGAAGGAGTAAAGTAAAGTAAACGGGCATAGAGGTTTATGATAGGAAATTCGTTCTAGTTGGTACTTTATAGATTTTTTCACTAGTTTTCATAAGCATAATGAAAACTTACCAATCTAAACAAAAAATGTTTATAAAAGAAGTTGGTAGATATTTTTAATTGAAAAGCTTTTTCATTTGTAAATTTATTTCAGTTGGTACTTTAAAGGGATCATTTTTCAATTTTTCCCGTAGATTTTTAATCTTGGTAACAGAAAACAACCGAAAATAATGGAAAATATTAAAAAATCGAAAAATATTACTACGTTTTGTTCTGAATGGTTTTATCGAAAGAAATTATTCGAATCGAATCAAATTCAATACATCCGCCGTTACTATCACATCTGACGAGTGAAGTGCTCCCATTCCCTACCAATCGGTTTTTTCAAAACATACACTCGATCTTAACGCTTATAAAATCGAAAAATATAATATATATATTTCCTAAATAATCTAGAAATGAGGCCATATAGAGTAAATCCATACGAATATTCAAAAAACCGAATATAATTATGGACATCGGAAAATTATAAAGTACCTAGTAAATACGAGGTACTCCGATATAGCCTTAATGAGCTACATCGTATATCCGGGCATTGTGGACCGTGGAATAAAAGTTCATTTTCGAACTGACTGACCAACACTGGCTCTGACGTGTATACGCTCGGCGGTCGTTAGTATTTAAAGGGCACAAAATACGTCCTAATCTCTGTCGAAACGAGTTAAAATAATATATGTGCATATTATAATTGTTACGTACTATACGTTTAGTGTAAACTTCGTATAGTAATAACTAAAAAAATACAAACAACTAACTAGTAATTGCATTCGCGTATACACGGCGTACAGGGGGTAGAAGGTTTAAAAAGAGATTATACTCGTACGGTAATAACTATTGAGATTTTAACAACATCGATATAAGTAGGTACTGCAGTATATACATATAGTGTATACTTCCCCTATACGTCAACATAACATGGGGAGTCAAGTGTCGTGTACAGTGGTTTAATAATAACTGGTTAATGAGCGGGGGAGGGATGGCAATTTGTATATATATATACGTATAAACGATGGATATTAAGTTGCCATATTGTTCGTAAAAGTCATTATATAACAGTGGAAATGTTATTTATGACGGAGATTATTTCCCGGCAGAATTTCAAATTTTATACATTCTATAACGTATTATCGGTATAACAATATAGTATGTTTCGAGTGTCTCTCGAGTGGATGTACACTGTACAGAGTCATCCCTCGGTTACAAGAACTTGTGTGCGTACACCCGGTCCAACCCCCCCGTCATTCACCGGATAGTTTTCGCAAGAGAATGTATATATAATATCATTTTTGGCAATCCGACGATTAAAACCGGAGCGTATAAATATTATCGTACAATGTGTATTTGTTATGAGCTATGCAAACTCGCGTTAACGATTTATTCTGACTGCGTAATGACAATTTTCCACTACCCCCCCCCCCATATATATTTATATAATATATGTATATATGTATATTAGAGGTGGGTCGAAATCAAAATTTAGGTACTTAACCTAACCCTTAACCTATAATTTTAGGTACCTAACTTTGAAGTTCAAGAGCACGAACTCGAACCCGAACAGAACTTCAAACTTCGAAATAATCAAAAAGCAAAAAAAAATATTCTTTTTTGGACGACCTTAACTCTAATTCTTTTACAAAATAAAATAGTTCGTCCATAGATCGAACTCTTTAATCAAGTTTGGTTTCGGGTTATTCAAACCAGAAGCGAACTCTTGAAATTTAGTTCAATTTTCCGAATCTCGAACTATTCGACTTATATATTATATATATATATATATATATATCATGAACGTATACGTATACTAGGATTGTATGGCGGTTTTTCCAATTTATTTTTCCCAGTTTAATTTTGCTTTTATTAATTAATTTTATTGTCTTTTTTTTTCAATTTTAAATAAATGCATATTATATCTATTATATTCTGAACATATTTATTATTCTATTATATAGATATTATATAAATAAATATACTTTTATTAGAGGTTGGTCGAATAGAAATGTCAAAAAACTCATCAACTTTGACGAACTTTAAATACTTTTATAAAACGAAGGTCATTATATTATATTAGTTTACTGGTGAACTTGAAATTATTCCAAAAATCTTCGAGTTTGAATATTTATATTCTAAGTTCGAACCCTTTAATCAAGTTCGGTTCAAAACTTGATTAAAGATTGTATTACTTCGTACTACATAAGTGTGACTTTTTAACCTGAACTGAACTCGATTTTCGAACTTCGATATGTTTGATCCACCTCTAATTTATAAATATATATGTATAAATTATCTATCTATCTAAATATCTCAAACTAAAATAAGTGATATGTGATTATTATTATTATTGATTAGAACCAATATTTGTTGGAATTTTCGGGAAATATTTTTTTGGAAAATTAGAAATAAATATCTATGCATTATTGGGAAAAATTATATAGTGTACAGTAACTTTCCCGCGTTGCACAAAATGTATCTCACTGCGCATTAAAATCCCCCAGTATTAAATTATTGAAAAATATAAGTATTTAGAATACTTCATAAATATATATTTAGATATTTGAGAAGTATTTGAAAAAAAATTTTTTAATTAGGTATTTATATTTTTATATAATTATAAACTATAATATAAAATATTATATATTTATACATCTAATATTATATTCAAATTGATTTTGTGTAATTTTCTTCTTCCTCTTCTATACCTTCGCCATTTTTCGCAACTATTTTGGGTCGGCCGCCCTAATCCTCAAATTCTACTTACACATCTTCTTCACTTATTTCACCCTCTCACATATTTTTCTCACACATGTAGAAGTTTCAAGTATCCAACATTATTATTTACTAAAACGTACCTATAGTAATGTACGAGTTCAAGTAAAGATGAGAAGTGATAAATGGGTAACATTTAAAATAATGTATAAATAAAATTATAATTTGTATTCAAATACTTAATTAAAATTATTTTAACAAGACTTTCAAAGTCATAACACTATTTAAGCGTTAACAAGTTATAAGAATATTAGAGTGTAGTAAAAAATATACATATATAGAATATAAAAAAGTAAAGAATCTGACAGGTACTTATATCTTTTTAATTGTAGATTCTGAGCAAAATAAAAAATATATTGGTTTTACAATAATGTGTTCTTTTTTATGAAGGTATACATTTAGGTACATAGGTATACATATATTTTCGATGGAAGTCGAGCAGAAATTTTAGATAATAGGCGCTTTTTTTGAAACAAAGTTAATTTTAATTTAGTACTTTAGAAAGGTATTTTTTCAATTTTCTAGTAGGTTTTGTTAAGCGTAAAGGAAAACTATATTTTATAATGAAAGTTTTTACAAGTTTATATATAGAAAAATAACAAGTAATTTCGTCATGGTTACCGATTTTTTAAAATAATATTATGCTGAACTTTATTCAAAATGATTTTTCTAATGCCATGATTTATATTTTCTTTCAAATGTGAAATCCTATATACACTATCCTATACAAGGACTGAATGAACAATGGACCAACTTCTACCATCTGTATATCTGGACTGTGTTTTAAATAATTTTTTTTAGTTAGTTCTAGTCAATTAGTTACTTATAGTCTCATTTAACATTATATTATATAGAAATTCGTTTCGAGGCCCCAAAACTAAGAATATGCAATTTTTTATGAAAATTGTCATAGAGTTTTAAATTAAGAATAGTATTATTTTCTTTAACCGATTAAATACATATAAAATACAATTCTTTAAATACCTACCAAGTGATTTTCAAATTGAAAACGTACTAACTTTAAAATTTATATATATTTAACAAATTAAAATTTACTTCAATGTTTGTTAATTTCATTAAAATACAAATATCTTGAGGTAAAAATCGAATTCTCTTAATCACGTTTAAACTTTTATTATCATACATAAACAAAAACGCGATAAGAATTTTTTCAAGATTTTCAAATTCATTTATTGAGAAATAATTTATCGTTTGTTTAAAAAGTTTAGAAGAAAAATATTAAATAGGTATACTTCGCGAACCCATATAGAGATTTTAAATTTCGTGCTTTTCGTCCACTAAAATTACATTTGATCACTCGATGTCTTTTTTAATAAAATAAAATCCACTGCCATTTTATCCGTATAAATATACTTTTGAATTTTCGAAATGTTTGTTTAAAAATATATGGTTTAAGTAATAATAAGTAGTCTTTTATTGGTACACGAAAATTGGATATTTGCGAACATACTATCGTTACCTCCAGAGGTTATAATCCCCCCAGTTAAATCCTGAATTTTATCTTAACTATTATTACACACATGCTATTGTCTATAGTAAAAGTCGGTAAAAGTTTTCAACAGAAAACAAATAGTCGATAATTTTAAAAGAAAAGGCTTACCAATGCAGAAAACCTTTATTTAATTATTTTGTATATATGTAGGTACATTTTCGACAAATTTTACGGACCACTAATATTTATAATATTACGGAAGACAACTTGTATGAACGTTTTTGATAGGCAATTCTTATATAACTCTGAACTACCCAATCGTTCTTTTTTTTTCAATTTAACTTTTTTATTCGCGAGAAGGATGGCGGGAAACTGGTATATATTGTGTTCAGAGACGTTTTTCTACAATAATATGTTCTCGAATCGTGGCGTTCGCAGCGGTTGTATGAATAACAAACGAAAGAAAAAATGAAAAATATATCTTCCGCGGTATAAACTTCCGAGTTTGCAACAGCTGAACTTTTCGTTAACTCGATGTATATATATATGGTAAACAGGCACATAAGAACGAGATTCAAGGGAAGAAAGGGTTACCGACACGCCGAGCACTGAATATTATGTGTATACACCACAACTATTGAATGTTGGGTGGTCGAATCGTTAAAAAGTTGGGTCATTATAAACGGCGTTGTCGTGTCCGATTTGGCGCGCGGAGACGGACGGCGTGTATACGGTTTTTGTTGGTCGTAGAACGTTGTTATTATAGTGCACGACTGGCCTGAGATATTAGCCACTTGCGTCGTCGCGGCCGGTGTGTAACCTCGGATAAGGGATGGGAGTCGAACCGGCAAGTCCTGTGCGGGAAGTTTCGTCCTGAGAAAGGGGTAAATCATAATACCCGCGTAATGGCTCGCGTTCGGATGTCGACGAAAGCCCGTATAATACAAAGTTTCCCGGCGACACGCGTGCTATTGATGAGCTGCACGTGACGTCACGCTTGTTAGCCGTTTACACGTCACCATCATACCGTACCGCGCCTTACATATTATACACCTATAACCACAAGGTTAGGTTAGGTTCGCCCTCCGTTACCGTAAAACTTTTGCACGATACGACCAAATCATCGTCGACAATCCGCGTAAAATTCGATAACCGTATGGTGTATATATTGTGTCGTACTACATTATTATGGCGTACACGTCATTAGAAAGAAGATGAAAAAAAAAAGCACTTGACTCGGTCGGATCCGATACTGCAGGTTATGGTGGTGGACGTAGTGAATGCGTCGTGTCAAATCGTCGTTTCCGTCCAGTGGATAAAATGATTCTGAGCGAAGGTCGGCGAGTGTTGCACAGCAGCGGATCCACAGGGAGAATGGGGGATATTAAACAAAAGTCACGACAGGTTTTCATATAATATATTTCCACCGTATGGGTTACCTATGAAAACGACCTTTTTTTATATATATGTATATTTTTATCAATTTTCGAAACCAATTTCCTCCCCCTCCCAAATTCATTCCTAAATCCATCCGCCACCGGTCGTACATAATATTCTGTATTTTACGATTTACTACAGTATTATATTTTAGACATTTTTTTTTTTAGATTAAATGCTTCCTTGTCTATTCAAAAAAATTATACCCAAAAGTCTATATGCGAGGAAAACTGTTTTAAATGGTCCAAACAATAAATTTTTTAAGTAAAATCACGATGTTGGTTTACCGTAGTTAGTTATGACTATTGACTATATAAATATTTCATCAAGAAAGTATAAGGAACAGAAGAATGTTCATTTGGAAGGCCAATTGTATGGTCCAGGCATTGCAGATTAGAGGTAAATAATGAGTTTAAAAATTTTAAATTTAATACTTGACACTTTAAATGAGTTTTTCTCAAATGTATGCTTTTTGAGAAGAGCGACCGACTAGCACCTTCAACCCATCGACTCTAAATTTTACTGTAGCTTTATAATGACATTTTCTAGTAAAGTACATAAGGCTTATTTGATTGATTGAAATCTAATAATTTTTATCGATTTTTGGCTGATTTTTTCGTAGAAAAAAACTTTTTCCTTAAAATGTGTGCCATTTTTGTAAAAGTTAATATTTCTGAAAAATCCTACATACATCACTAGATTTTAGCGTCTTTTTTTAAGATGTATTTCGTTTTTTATTCTAGATTGAAATCTAGACCTGCAAATGGTTATTAAAAAAAAAAAAGTTTCCTTTCATCAGCCACTCCACCGCCATTTTATTTTAAAAAAATTTTAACAAAAAATTTTCTTATACTTTAAGACGTATATTAAGGTAATTTAAAAACAAAATTAAAAAATACTATTTTATTTTTCTTAAATAAATTGAAGAAATAGACCCTTGATTTCGTATACACGGGTACACAGGTAGTATTAAAAAATAATTATAAGGTAGTATTACCTTTTAACCTATTTCAAAATAACAACTAAAATATATTTCACCCAAAAATGTTTACTCCTACCCTTAACAAACGTATACGGCAAATTAACATATCAATTTTATTAAAAAACAAAAAAACAACAATTACCCAATAAGCATTTTGTAATCTTAAACATTATTTTGATGTAACGTTTAAAAGTTAAATGTTTAATAATAAACATTTGATGTAACGTTAATAGTTTAATGTTTAAGAATAAACATATAATAAACATTAAATGAGTGTAAAATAATAATATTTAAAGTTTAATGTAAAATGGCATAATAGTTTATATTATAATCGTTGTTTTTTTTTTTTTGAATTAAACCCATATTTGTATCGTACCTAATTCGGAATGATTCGTATCAAAATCGTCTTCATATCTACTACGTGATATAACATTTGAATGTTCTGTTTGCATGTGTAGCAATTACAAATTGTTAGAATACTTTTACCGTCAGCGAGTGGACTGCTGTAATATGATATTCGATAAACTGTCGCCCGAAAAGTTATTGCAAAAGAAACGGGATTTATGTAGTGTATAATATAAATACTTATTACAAGTATAAAAACATAAAGATTTTAACGACAATAATATCAGAATACCGGTACCCAGTATGTCTATAATATGATGTTATATAAACCCAGAGATCGCATATAAAAAAAAAAAACTAAAATCGCAGACAACAGTATTTTTCAATGATAAACAAAACTTTTTTCTACAGTATTCATTATAAAATTATAATGAACTTAATACCTATATATAATAAGTATGAAACTAGAATCAATAAGAAATACTTTTCTGCAAAAGAATTATGCGCGCATTGTATCTCAAACGATATTACAGTATGTTACAACTACGGTAGGTATATTCCATTTAGAAGGTAACACGAAAGATACTCGTATGCTTTATATTTTGGAAAAAATAAGGGCTACCGGAATATTTTCAAACTGTTAACTATTACTATATACAAATTTTTAAATGTACACAGGATTTAGGAAGGTCAAAATTATATTCGACCAATTTTTGATACAAGATTTAAATAGAACAAACTTTAGTTTAGTATAATTTGTCCGTGTTCTAAACTCAAATTGAATTAAGTTAATGTTGTTAATTGTAAACAATAATATAAGGTTAAATATGATCTTTTGGATTTAGAACCATCGTTTATAGCTTATACACACTAAATTCCTTAAATCTAGTGGTTAAAAAGGGGGTTGCCATTTAGAAAAATAAATTAAACCATAATGTGCATACATAGTATCGAAAGTATTTTATTTTGAAAATTTCCTAATGTATTTTTCAATACTTCCTATCTTTAACCAAACATATTTTATCAGATGAGTTAATTTAAAATTATCATAAAGTAAATTCTATTTTTTTTCTTTAGTAGTAAATACCATAACTGATGGTAAATATTAAATTAACACAACCAAAAAATATTGTTTTACATACTTAACTTCAGTTGAAAAGTTATTTTAACTAAATAATTTTCTTTAATAATTTAACTTAACCGAGTTTAAAAATTTTTTCATCCTACTAGTCTTGATATCATAAAATAATATAATGTATATATTATAATATAATGTCGTTTTATAAAACAACAGTGTATAAAACAGAGAGATAAACAGACACGCTGTCAAGTCTATATAATACATATAATACATACGAATCAATTTATGAATTCACCATTTTCGGTTTATCTACGTCAGCTCAAAATATATATTATGGTATAACCTGAACATATATGGCGACAACTCTACTCTGATTATTGACATGTACGCCCTTAAGGAAAGGCCAATTTCATTAACAAATTGTACAAATCCAATATAAACCGTAAATAAAGTTTTTTTGTTACTTATATGTTATAAATTAAATATATAAATTATATTATTATGTCTATAGCCAACCGTACTATAGAATATAAAAATATGTCCACTAAAATTTCTCGAAAAAATTATATATAATTCTAAATTTGACCAGTTTATGTCCCCTTCTTAACAAATATCCTCCTCCTATAGAATATGTTAATAGCAGCTATAAAATATATTTTAAATTATCTGGTGCTCTCTTTACAAAATATATAATAAGGAGGAGATCCCTTATCATACGGTTTCAATGGGTATTGTATAGTCAATTTCTTGTTTTTTCGTTTTCCAATTTTTACTTATGCGAGTCGAAAATTATCATTAGTATTAGTAACCCATATCAAAAGTATACAGGGAGGTTTTATAACACGTACCCCCATACATAATGGACACCTCAGCAATCCATTTTGCAACTACGAAAAAATGTGTTTTTAATTCAAATAGGCGATTCTTTTATAACTTCGAAAAACGTATATATAAATATTATAATTTCGGAAAAACATTCCGATTTTCCATAAAATATGCTAAAAAATAATTGAGGTACATTTCAAAAATATTTTTAAGTTAATGAAATACTTGTGTTAAAATTTTGAAAATTTAAAATGTTAAATTTAGAATGGTTTTAATTATATATCTTATAATATAAAATATAAAAGTGAAAAATGTTTAAAATTCCTCAATATGTAATGAAGAATCTATACTTATGTGTTTTCAAAATTTTTATCGGAGAATTAAGTAGGACTATGAAATTAAAAATATTGATTTTACTTTTATAGCTTTTTCTATCTATTTCTTTAATTTATTTTACACCCATATAAACGTTATAACTAAAGATCGGATTTTGCATAAAATACACGAAGCTATTTTCTACATCAAATACATGCAGTCATTGAGTTTTCATAAATCGAGCGATAAAATAACAACATTTTATAATGCATATTTTTGCATATTATACTATGCTTGTGTATTATCATTATGACACTGTAAAATTCCACACTACATTTTCTTAAATTTTTTTTTTATTACATCTTATGTGCAACAAAATTTCTCGTTTTTTCCAATAAAATATTTTTATAGAAATTTTTAATTCTAGACATATATTTATCAATATGTATATCCATACTTACCGTCAATTTGACGGAGTAATATATCAACAACATACTTAATAATCTTATAATATTTACATAAATATGATAAAATATCGTCGACGTAATAAATGAAGGGGACGACTATATCACATTATGTAATCCAGTTTGTCATTTTTAACAGTACTTAATGTTTTTTCAGTGTACAATGTACAATGTACATGGTATAAAATGCATCAAAACGGGCACTTACTTCTAATCGTCCTGCCGTCTTCGGACACCGCCCCGGAACTCGGCGTGTCCCTGTCCGAACACTCGTCCTTGGCATGGTGTTGTAGCACGGTGCCGGCGACCGCGACAGACGACGGCGGTGAAACAGACATGTTGGCCGGTGAACACGGACTCCTCCTGGGCGGATACGGGAACGACAGCGGAACCGGTTGCTGTTGCGGTAGTGGTTGCTGGTTGTGCTGCTGCTGCTGCTGCTGTTGTTGTTGTTGCTGTTGTTGTTGTTGTTGTTGTTGCTGCTGCTGTTGCTGCTGCTGCTGCTGCTGTTGCTGGTGCTGATGTTGTTGTTGCTGGTGCTGATGCTGATGTTGTTGTTGTGCACCTAGCGGCTGTGGTTGTTGTTGCGCCACCCCTTCAGCGTGCGATGCGGATTTGTCGTCCATTTTATAGCACTTGGACGGCGGCGCGAACGCGGACGCGAAACCCTTGAGCCCAGCCGCGGCCACCGCGGCCGCGTGGTGTGGATGTTGGTGGTGCGGGCCGGGTGACCCGAGCGGCTGGAACACGCCAGCCTGCGAGAACGATATGCGTGGGTCCAGCGCCGGGTGCAGGAACTGCGGCTGCAAATGGTGCAAAAGATGGGCGGGCAACGCCGAATAGTTCTCCATGAACCGGAACCCAAAGTTGGCGCCCTGGAATGGGAGATGTAGATGCTTGAGGTCGTGCATCTGTTGGCATAGGTAAAAAAAAATACAAGTATACGGTATAATATAACTTTTTTTCAAAACAATAAACGATAAGCAGGATAACAAATCGTGGGCTTATATAAATGGTAGTTTTTTTTTCATAATTCCTCTCATAAAATGGAAACGTGTGTTTGTATACAAAAATCCAAAAATAGAATCTCTGAATATATTATTGGATGATATACAGGGCTCGATTGGTTAGTCGAGCTACCGAGAAAATCTCGGTAGGCCGATTAAGTGATGTGTGGCCAAAAATATAAGAGCCTATAGTGAAATTAGGAAGGTTCTTAATAGCAGGTACACTACAGTTCATTAAAATATTTATAAAAAGATCAAAAATGCTTTTCAAGCCGGTAGAAATCCTAAAACTTGTTGGGCCGTTAGCTCTTTCCCATTCAGAGTTGATGTATAAAAGGTTGCCCACTAATAATACATACGTTTTATCGTATTAGCTCTGCGTGCAATGACAAAAAATATCGACACGGAGTACCATAGGCTAGACGTACAAGTCATCTAACAAACATCTATGGAACCCCAGACATAGGCATATGAAGAGGACGTGGCCCGTGGGGTGCTCCAATCAGAAAATAAGTCTAGACAGCCTCACACAGGCCAATCATTAGTCGGATGACTCGGCAACCAAAATAATGGTAGAGGTAACTCGGATTGACCCACCATCATAAACTTAAATCCTAGTTGGTATCATGGGAGAGGAGAGCCCCAACACAAGGTGCCCTTCAAGGCTGAAGAGCCTAGCTTGGCTGAAACATGGTGGCTGTGGTACCTAAAGCACTAAATAGTTACCTGAAAGATTCGAAAATCAAGTTCGAAGTGCTATTCTAGAACGGTCAATTCCATTCCTCTCAAGTAGCAGGTGGTCTTAGGCACAAGCCTCAAAATCCGGGAACTTTCTGATAGATAATGCATACAGGTAGGGAGACGGGAGCCCTTTTTTGATACCATAACTAAATTATTGAAAAGCTAATTTTTGTGAATATTAATAAGTTGTTTATACATTATGTGACCAAAAGACGAACCCTTAAACCACAATTTAACCTATTACTTACTTGATGTGTGGTTTCATATCAAATCGGGGGATATTTTCGAATTAAACTGTCCGAGTGAGCGAAGCGAGAGAGTGATCCGGCTCGATTTTTATGGAAAATAATACTACTATAATACCCTGTGAATAACGGCGACGTTGCTCTAAATTTGGCCAGGTAAATACGCAGTTGTAATGTTGAAAAAGTACGTAAAGAATCGTAATATAGACAACCGCAATGTACCAAATTAGCTTTCCCGAGTGTTCAGTGTTATTGAAAATAACTAATTACATACATTATTTTTGTACAATATTATAGTGAGGTGTTTGAATTGAATGCATTTTTGAAATATTATTTAGTTTTTCATTATGGAAACCGTGTCGGAACACTATTAAAATATGACTGAAGAGAACATAATAGAGTTTATATTATACATTTATAAATTTAGCAAAAAAAAAAACTTCAAAAATCGTGCATACAATACTAAGGCCGAGACAAAGACAAACTTCTATTTTGTCAATAAGACCAAAACTAATACTGAGGTGACAAGAAGAAGACCATAGTCTTGTTATAGTCTTGCTTTGCTCATTACTAGTTCAATCTAATGAAAATTGAGTATCTGATACAATTTTAATTTTAATTATATAGAACTAAATCATACTAAGAATGTTTCAATTTTTATTTGGATAAGTGAAAACATCCTTTATATGAAATTACAAACCTCAAAAACGCACTCTTTAACATTTTCAAAAATATGACATTGAACCATTTCATACTAAGCCCGCAAAATGTATATAAATATACAAATATGGTAAAAATATTTTCTTGTTTTTTTGTTAGGAAAACACATTTATCGAATGTATAAATTAATATATTTATCGAATGTATTAAATTTCTTATCTATACTTAACGAAAGAAATATTATGATAAAAGATCATTTGTGACGAACGTTTGCGTTAAGGACAGACGGACAGTTGAACACAACGGAGATAAAATTCTATATATAATTCGTAAAGAAACATTAAAATTTAAAGGCAACCATAGTTAAATGTGACACAAGTCAATATAGTAAAATGCTAAATATTTTCTTCTATGACAAATATTAACAATCTGTAGTGTGTGAATATCAAAATGCAATATTTGTCTCCCTATGTATTATAATAAATCATATATTTATTTCATTTAAAAATTATTACTTATATTAAGGGTTGGAACGGAATTTAGAAGAACTAAAAACTGAAGAATGGAATCGAAACTAAACGCTAACACTTTAATTATTTGAAAAAACCTTAAAGGAACCCGAACCCTTATTATTAAGACCAAAGAATCGTTTTTTTTAGACCTTAACCCATTTACACTCTTATTTTTTTTTTCTCTACTTAAATTATATTTTACCTATGTAGTTTTAAGTTTCAGAGTGCTAATATTGTATTTTTGTACAAACATTTAATAAAAATTGTCAATATTATATAGTGGACAGTGTTCATTAAGACTTATATAAAGATAGAAGAATAACTGAATATAAATACTAATAATCGTTGTGGAGGGAGGAAAGGAAGAACTGTTTTTAATGTAATATTTTTATAAGGAAAATATATATTATATAATTATTAATATAAATTTATTTTCAGTAAGAAGGAATTTTTAATTTTTTTTAGTTATATTTTTGTACTTCTTTGTACTTAGACTTTCAACGAGAAAAAGGGATAAAAATACTAATTTTATTTAAATTATGCAGATTAATTATAATCCTAAACAATTTGATTTTAGTAAAAACTAAAAAGCATATTAAATTAATTGTTTTTGGAAACCCATTTAAAAACGTATTCTTACCTGAACCCTTTTTTAATTCCTTTACAAAAACTAAAAACATTCTATTTATAAAACCGGAACTGAAAAAAACTTTAAGATTCCAACCCCTGACTTAAATAATGTCCTAATAATGAATATATATTATATACAAAACAGAATTTTGCGATAATTTCTGGCAATAGGTTTACGAGTGAATTCTAGATAAATATAAAATCCAGAGAGCTTCTAAAGTTTACCATGGGCGTTCGAAGGTCCGGTTTTTTTTTATTGCATATGACCATCGGCAATGGTTAATTTTATTGATAATAAGTGACATAAATAGAAAAGGTAAGAAGATACGGAAAATATAGGACGTACCTACCCTAGTAAATGCCTAGTAAATGCTTGTAAATGTCTAGTAAGTGCCTTAGCAAGCATGGAAATGGGTATTAGTAATAGTGTAACACTTATACAGATAAAATATTCAAAACAACCATCTGAATATAAAGATTATAATATTATGTTATGTACCTACTTAGATCCTGTGAAAATAAACTTTAGATAATATTTATGTTCATTTCTTAATTTTACGTTCAAAATTTGGGAGATCTATTAACCACTAGTTAACATGGAAAATTAATTGTTAATGTATAAAAAATGTAATTTAATTAGAATTTAAGCAAATGTTTATTTTTAACTTTTCATAGACAAAAATAATTATAATAACAATATACGAAGAATGTATTGATTTTTAAATTATGAGTTTTTATATGCCTATATAATTAAATATTTCAGGAAAAGGAGTCGAGTAAGAGTTTTGGAGTAAAAAACATTTTAATTGGTTCTAGTACTTTGATGAGCTCATTTTCGATTTTTCCAATAGTTTCCTTAAGCATAAAAAAATCTACCTTTTATAATGGAAATATTTTATAAATGTAGAGGAAATAACAAATAAAATTGTCATGATTATCTATTTTTTTTATTATTATATTATTATACCCAACTTTTCTCAAAGTCGTCTTTTGAATTCAATAATTTATTTTTGCTTTTAAGTTTAAAATATATAGTAAAACACTATAATGTTCGAGTACCAAAAAGACTTCTTATATTTCATATTTAATTAATTGAAAAAAAGAAATGTAATATTAAATAAATACATGATTTTTGTAATATATTATAAATATTAATATTATTATAGTTTTAAAAGTACGTATTGTAAAGGTAGATGAATTTTTTGGACGAAATAAGTTCGAGTATGAAAAATATAAAAAAAAAATTCAGTGGATGGCATTATCCCATATCCTCTCACTTCAAGGACTGCTGGTAAGTGATATATTAATTGATAATTTTAATTTCATTTTTATGAAGAAAATTTTTTATTTAGAGTATATGTGTATCATTTTTCTTTATATAATAAACTAGAAGTACGTATAAAAGTCTAATATT
Organism: Pemphigus obesinymphae; assembly: GCA_025469235.1. NCBI lineage: Eukaryota > Metazoa > Arthropoda > Insecta > Hemiptera > Aphididae > Pemphigus > Pemphigus obesinymphae. Next base: position 20,530 of record JAIPRL010003058.1, on the reverse strand, counting down.
TAATCTTTTTTTGTAATACGAATTTTGGTACTTGTAAGTTTTAGGTAATTTAATGTTGAATAATTTACGTTACTTAAAATTTTAGAATTATATATAAAAGTAAATTAATGTAAATATATTAAAAATTAGGATATATGATGTTAGAATTAATTATGAAAGAACAACTTTTGATTCAGAAATTCATGAACTAGTTTAACTAGTTCAACAATTTTTAATTTAATAGAATTTGAAATTTTTAAATTACGTGTAAAAAATAAATTAATTAATATATATTTTTTTTATTGTTATTATTAAACGTCTAGACTGTCTAGTAACAAGAAATAAGCTAAATATAAACAAATCAAAGATATATAGTAAAAAATAGAATGTAAAGAATAGCAAAAATAAAAATGGACTTTGATTTATTAAGATGGAATATTTTGTAGAGAGGACGGTTTTGGCCCTTTGAGGTGAAATAAAATGGGGCAATAAATTTAGGATGAAACTTTATAAAACAGGATAAAATGTGACGATGTATAGAGTATGACAGGAACATTAAGATAGCTATCAAGAAGAGAGGAAATTAAAGAAAAGTCAGAACATTTGTGAAATGTATGTTAAGGATTGCGCGAATAAGGGAATAATGGTGCGAGAGAAGGTTTAATTCTTAATAAATAGGAATCAGTTTTGTACTCATTCAAATTATCAATTTCAATGTCAAATGATCATATAATATTCCAAGATGGGATGGACTAAAATAAAAAACGCATAAAGAGGTAATGGGAAAAGAAAAGACTATTATTTTGTTTGATATTTTGTATATTTTAATACCATCGTCAAATAAATGTACTTTCAGCAAAAATACATCTATTAAAGAGTTCATAAAAGGAATAATGAGGATCAAGCAATGATATCCACCCTAGGACACACACTAGACCTTATAATAATATATTGAAGGTACACCATATACAGTCACGAATTTAAGAATTTTCTCCTTAACGTAAGATAAAATTTTAGTCGGCGAAGAAGGGGATTAACTATGCCAAGTGGTTTTAGCTCATTTACCAGAAGTTACAGTTATACATTTACAGTTGATTAAAATCGATGAACTGTATCAAAAACTTTTTAATACCAGTAAAAATAACATAAACTTGGCATTTTCCTTCAAATCTATCTAAAATGTATGATGTAAAATAAATATAACACAGTTGGCAATAGTAGATTTTTCGGGACGAAAACCTCGCTGATTATCGTAAATTACATGATTAAAACTCTTCTTGATACAGGAGTAAACAATAGATTAGAATAATCAAACAATGTGATGGAAAATAAAAATAAGTCTATAATTGCGTATCATTAGTTACATCAGTTGAATCATCATATTGTGCTATAGGAATAACAGAACAAATTTTCTGTGTGGTAAGAACAGTTCTTGCTTCGAGAGAGCGTCTGAACGGCAGAGAAATATGATTTGTTATATAGTTATTTGTAACTAATTATTATTTGTTATGATTAACCCTCTATCTCCAACATAAGCTTTGCTGAACGGTGATAGATAAATCGTATTATTTTTCTTTATGATAAGTGATACATATATATTTTTCATTTCTTTGTGTATTTCCTAAACTTATATTGCTAATTTCTGTTACTCTCTACATATTATATCTCATTGGCAAACGCTTACCTTTTTAAGACAGAATCAATGACGTTCAAAATGTCTACAATATTATTTATGTCATGTTATGGTAATAAATAATTATCTAAATCTAAATACGTTAATCGAACATCGGAATGCTGGACTGCTGGCATTCGGTTCGGCACTTAAACGCCAACATTTTTAACCGGGTTAACTGTAATAATATATAATATAGTGAGATTTGGTATAGTTTTCGTGTGTCTAAAATTATATTGCTCGTTAACTCAAAATGTTCACACGAAAACCCGATACATTTTGCACTTAAACATAAACACTGTAAAACACATATTAGTTTAAAGGCAATTTTACAAATTAAAATTGTAAAATTTTCATAATTAGCAATAATAATTATTATAATACACTGCGTACCTATATATAGGTACAAATATACCTAACGGTACGATATTAACAGGCGTTTGTGGATTCACAATATTGATATTAAGTGATTTATACGCCTATATTATTATATGACGTGTTGGTAATGACACTGCAAATTCTACGCCTATTCAACGCTCATTGGTTGTTGTCGGTGTAACCGACCCTACCTGTCGATAAATTATAAATTATTTGTGTCAATACGCCGTATTGTAATGTGAACCTACGCCGTTCGTATCGAAAACATAACTTCAACAATTTATATTTTATTTCATTATTAGTTTTCGTAACCCCTGACCATCGGCTAGAAAACCGTCAATGTATAATAATGTCGGCCGGGTATAACAAGCGACGCGCGTTTTATGTACCTACCTACCTATACATTATATGTCTATATGCGTTTTATTAATCAGCTACAAATTACCTACAATGCTCTTAAACGCGATAAAGATAAAACGTAATAAATACTATACCCGTTTATACTTAAGACGTTAACTCAACCTCACAAAACCTTAACAGTTTTATGCCCATTGTTAACATTCGCAAAGTGATTCGTTCGTTCGTAAATATCGTAATCAAAATATCAATTATATTATTGCGTAATGTTAATTCGAACCAAAATCCTATTACAAGTAATGCACAGTTCAATTACCCGTCAAACGGTTATTGGCCATATTACCTATGTATATACTATACCTATAGGTATGTATACGATTAGCATATTACGGTTTTCAAACGATACGACACGTGTTAACGGGCTTAACCGCGGTTAACAGGGACGTGATTTTTTTCATGGGATCGTTCTCCAACACACGATAAGAATCAAAATGAATTGTAAATAACAGAAATATGCATATCATTCAGTGTGACAAACAAATATTACAAATAACACTTCATAGTAATTACCGCAAAATATACTATTACTTAAATATAGTACTTATTTATATTCCAATAATTTCCAAAAATAGATAGTCGATATAGGAATATTAAAAACATTTAGAAAACGTCTATTTAATTAATAACGCTGTACACGTATATATACAGGCTAATTTTGTAATCCTATATCTTATAATCCTTACAGGCGACCTTTGAACCTTTGTAAACTAGGTATTTTATACATAATAATATTTGTGTTAATTGATTAAAATCTGTATTATATACGCATTTATAAAATATATTTAATTCTAATAATATGTATGTATAGGCACATGAAGTAGATATTTACAATTTAATATATTTTGGCATTAATAACCATATTTAACACCATATTTAAATCGGCATATTATGCAAAAATCATTCATCTGACATTTTTTTTCGACTTTGAGATTTTGATAAAAACGAAGTCTGAAAGAGTATTCCTGTATACTATTTACAAACCATTCCATCATTATTTGCAGAAATATTTAAATTAAAAATCTCCATGCTATGCAATTCATCTGCAATAGATAATTTGCATTTGTTTTTAAAGTCATCATATGCAAAAACCATACATCTGCAAAAAGAAAAATTGCTCCAGCTCGAATGCATTGTCTTAAACTTACTGTTTATTCTTATCGTTTTTTCATTTTTTTCATTGAAGAATTTTTATAAACCGAAGATAAATAATTTGCATTATATATATTTAAAGTAACCATATGTAAAAACCATACATTTATAAAAAATTTCAATTGCTCCTGCTCGAAAGCATTGTTTTAAATGACGATTTTTTTTTCAATAAAATGATATTTTAAATCTATATTGAGATCCATAGAAAATTTTAAGCCGATCTGATTTTCATTACAGAGTTATAACATTTTAAGTGTACCCAGAAAATTTTTCATATTGTTGGGTGAATGGTTTTTGTATATGCCGATTCATTTGTTGATCAGTTGTTGGTTATTTTTGGAAATATTTTTGATATTTCATTAGCTAATGATGAAAAAACAAAAACAGTAAAGTCTTGATTTTCGAAAATTGGCTTTTTTCCCACGAATTTATTTCAAACCTCAATACTCAGAAATAGTACTAATAATTCACATATTTATAATAAAGTTACAGAGAACTAAAAAGGGCTATGTAATCAAAAAATAGTTTTAAAAATGGTTCAACAATACACCAATTTTTATAGTACTTTTTTCCGGCAAAATGAACTAAGGCAAAACAATGCTAACTTCGTCAGATTAAAATAATATATGCAGATAAAAACGGCACTTTTATATTTCAACTTGCATACAATAATAATTAATGCACTAATTACTAAAACAGTTATTACACAATATTAATATTTCCATTGGATTTCAAAATGGAAAAAACTTCCTGATACACTAATATTTTAGCGAGAGTTAAAAACGTAGATGGAAAAGCCACTTATGATCTTTAATTTCATGTAAATTATATTTTACAAAAATTATACCATAATAAACTTAAATCGATTTATTATTGATATTCCACTCACTTTATACAATAAATCATTTCCTATAATTTGTCACTAATTTGATTTTCATAATTCAATACGATAACTACAAAAAAATTAATTAATTGATTTTTAGATATTTAATATCTAGTTTCTTTGTTTGTTTTTTTTTAACTACCACTGAATTATTTTTCGGTTATCTTTTATGAAATTGGCATGCATCATAATTAGCTAAACAGTTTAAATGATCGATAAAAAAATTAACTAATGTCCAACAAACGTCGATAAATTTCCATCAATGACCAACACATTAAAGGACTAAATAGTTAGGTGGATTAGGATGAGATTATAATGTGCGTAATATGTAATTTTCCCTGCTAATAGATGGAATAAAATACAATTATTGATTTATGCCACTTCATACCTACCTTTTTTACCGGAAATTAGTGCTACTAAATAATAGAACATTTCAAATAAACTTCAAAGACGTTTTGTACTATTAAAAATATATAGATAAAAATAATGAATATTTTAATTAATTTAACAATAGTTTTATTTCCTTTGGGTCCCTTAGCTTTATACAAACAATTTTTTCCTATAAATATTGAGAATGTTTTAATAAATGTAATTGAATGAGTTTAATTTAATAAAGTCGTTCCACTACTAATGAATATGGTTTAAATTAAATTTCCTATAAACTTATATTGCGATTTGTGACTCAATTATTGTGAGTCTTTGAAATATTAAAACATACCTATTAAGTGTGATGCAACGCAATTAGTTACATGTTACAATCTGTTATCGATCATGGCGAAGATTAGCAACATTTTTTTTGATACCTACGTGGCAAAAATTACTTTAAATTTGTATAGCTAAGGTCATTTTCGGCGTAAATGACAATATGCACTCAGTTTCGAAGAACATTTATTTGTTTTCACCATTGGAATTTTTCCAATGATACATTATAAAAAGTTCATAAAAAAATAAACAAAGATCCAACAAATTTCGGGACTGTTTTAACAGTATGGCCAACAAGTCAAGGACTAAAATGCACATATTGGATTATTTTCGAAAAGATTTTAATGCATTATACTGTCGGCGTAGATATATTTGTAGACAGCATAAAATGTAAATATTGGACAAAAAAAAAAAAACAATTGATCAACAAATTTCTTTTGCAATTTTTTTGGCGTCAACATCAAAGTCGTCATAAACTACCTATATGGAATCTATAATAGGTACTTAACAGAACAAAGTATTCAAAATACTATATTAATTTAATGGCGATAAATTCGAAAAAGTCTGCGTCCACATATTATACACCACGTGCTCTCGACTTGACATAAAAATGTGCCAATTTCGTTTTTTCCTTTTTTAAACTAATATCCAGCCGTAAAAAAATAGGAATGGGCGGGTCATAAACGCGCAGTGGACAAGATTGATTACTGCGAGCATATTGTGTATGTGGAATACAACGAGAAGAAAGATGTTGCGCCGGTGATAACGACGGCAAAAGTGAACGAAGTTTTTATTTTTTTAGAAAGATTTACGGATTGTCGACAAGATAAAAACGCCACACAACAAATGGCCACATATACCGAACGAAAATACTATTTGTATGGAAATAACACGAATGTTTACATGTATACGTGTGTGTGGTCGTAATAGAGGCCTCGTGCAACTGGATAAATCCTCGTGGATTTGTATGGCAATTTAGTGAAAACGCGCGCGAGCTAGAGAGGGGGTTTTGTCAGTAACTGCAAATAGTTTTATAGATTGAGGAGACATTTGTTTAAAAAAAAAGAAAAACGTAAATAGTTTAAACGTTTTATCTAAATAAAATATATAAAACGAATTTCTAACGAAAACCTAACCTAACGACTAACACCCAACAAGTCACCTAATCGTATTTATAATATTATTCATCAATTTCTTTCTCATTTATTTATTTATTTATTTTTTAATGTTTTATAATGTTTTATAATGTCGTTATTATATTTATTATCAATTGTCACATATTGTTGTTGTCGCGTAAACACAATAATATATAGGTATTTATCTTAGATTTGTGACAATCCACCGTCGAACGCTTAAGGATGGATTTCAACACAATTCGTTAATTTTGTCTTCAACACTATACGGTCTGTATCGTGAACACTAATCTATAATAATATTTTTTGCTATACCATAATATATATATATATATATATTTACGTCATGTACATATTATATTTTCAATCCACTCTTATACTACTTTTACATAATTAAGTGCATTATAACATTACCTATATTAGTTCATTCAATTTTAATATTTTCCTATTGTTGACATAAGTTAAAACAAATAGAACGATTCTTTACGTGTTCATAAAAACAAAAAGTAAGTAAGTAGGTATGTATATAGTCAAACCGTATAAAATATTATATTTTTTTCTAATATTAAAATATATGAGTTTATCTAATCACGGGGTTAAAGTCCTAATTCTAGTGTCATTTTTTTTTCTAACGAATTTAACAACATATAATATATAAGTACTTGATTATATATTATATGGTGTTTGACAGTTATATCAGATTTTCTCTGAAAAACAACGGCCGTAAATTTCAATATATACATCGATATTTATTGGAAAAAAATTATATAATTACCTACTTATATGCATACGCCAACAAAATTGAAAAAGTACTCGTTCGGTGGTTTTTTAATTTTTTACTGTACATTTATGTAATGTATATATGTATATAATGTAATTTATATAACGTTAATTTTGGCAATATCAACTCCATTTATTAAACTAATATCGTGTAACTACTAAAAAAAAATAATAATAAGTGCCTATATCTGGTATAGGTATATTATCACAAAATAACTCTTCATTATTAGAAGTTATAAATTGAAAAATACTGTAAAATTTATTAATTAGTATGTAAATTGTAAATTATACAAAAAATTACTTAAAAGACCAATGAGCCACGAGTCATTGCAATTATTCTTTTTGATAGAAAATAAGACATAAGTTTTATTAAGTTGTGGAATCATGAATATTAACTTAGATTTATTTTTATTTATTAAAGTTTCACGAAAGTTTTAAATTTGTTCAATTGAAGTAAAAAGTATGAACAATAGATAATGATATCTAAGCTAAATATCACTATATTTTTTTCTCATCATATTCATTTTTGTGATTTATAATTTTATAATATTTGTAATCAAATTATTATTGGACCAATGAAACCATTTCTCCGCTCCACAAAAAATTGAAATGACTCCCCTACAATACATTATCAAATAGTATAATTAACGAAATGTAAGCCTTATCAAATATTAATTATTGTATTTTCAAAACTTTTAATATTTTAATATTTTAGTGATTCATAATAAATCAAAATACAAGGAATATAGAAGCTAAACCATCATAGAATTCTAAAATCTAATTGTAATTGCAAAATTTAATTAGGTACTTTTTTTGTTTAAAATTACATATATATATATATATATATATTCATATTATTTTATATAGGTACAGCAATGGAAAATTATTGTATTTGTATTTTTGCTTGTATATATGTAATAGGTATCTATGTTATATAAAAATAAAAAATGAGTTTTTTTAATACAATACTTAAATACGAAATCTAACTATTGTTATCGATGCGTTACATAATAATCATTCAATCGATTTAAACTCGACGAAGTTCTTAAACACTCGATTTGAAGTGGTACTGCGACTAACATACCAATTTCTTAAGCTCCGAAAGAAAGATAAACAATACGTTCACTCGTACAGTGTTGTAATTATTCTGTTATACAAATTATTATTGGAGAAGTGTTCCGTTATCGCGTACCTAATCCAGTTTGCAGTATAATTACATAATATTTACCTGACTAAACGGTCGGTGCAATCTGATATCTGGTAAGTTCGTGGGTGTCGGAAAATTCATCAAGGATGACGATGGGCTCGGACTCTGGGCATAAGGCGAATGTTCCATCTGAAAACAAAATTATAAATAAAAAATCGTAATACCTACGTGGTCGATGAAGAAAATCATGTTTCACATTTTTATTATGAAATTTACTGAAAACAATCAATATATTATATTATTATATAGCATTGTTGTTATATAGTATTATTATATATTATCAGCTATAGGGGCTATGAGTTTGTAAAAAATGTAGGTATATATTTATTTTTGTATGATAATTGTTAGACATAGTTTTCGTAGGTAGGTACAATATATTTAAAATTATTCAATTTTGAAAATATATTTGACATTTATCTGTATGTTTACATTTTCGACTATTAAATCTTTTTTCCTTTTTTTTACATTTTTATCAATTTTCGTTTTTTAGAAATACTTTTACAGAAATTGTTTGTATACTTATATATTATTTTTCACAAAACATTTTTAAACTGTTAAATGCAAAATATTAAATGAATAAGTTTTCAATAATTTGAATCGATTATAGAAATATATCTTAATATAAATAGAAATATATCTTCTCTATGAATATATAATAATATATGAAATAGAAAGCCCCGTATGTTTGACTGAGGTACTCTCAGAAACTGCAAACTCGATTTAGGTAGATGAGATTTTTTTTATTTTCTAGATAATTTCTCAATAATTAAGAATATATAGGCATAGTTAACTTTGTAAATTCAACCTTAAAGGGGTAAAAAGTGGAAGTTGGTTTCAAATGCACTTTAATGCCCAGTCCAAACTACTGGATAATATTTTAGAATTATAATATGTGGGTAATTGTAATTATATTCGATAATATTACATTGCACAATTTAACTCTTCTCAAACCAGTCAAAACTATTCACAGGTGAAGCTAAATAATTCAGCTATGTAGTAATATTATTATAAATATATATATATATATATATATATATATATATATTATAATATTATATATAATATAATTTCATAATAAAGTGCATATTTAAAATTTTTATACATTGTATTTGAGTAATTTAAAGACTTAATATTGAATTTTTTTGAATTTTTTAAAATCGTGTATTGTTAAATCATATATAGGTACTCTATAGGAGGTAGGTACTTCACCCGTTCTTAGTATATCGATACGATCACTTAAACTTGAACTTTGTAATAACTAATAAACATTTGAATAAGTAATAAATAACTACTTAACAATAAAAATATTATTTTTGTATTTACACCAAAAATAATTTAAGGACAAACAATTTGATAAAATTACAAATATCTACTTAACAAATACCTACTATTTTTCTGAAATATTAATAAATATTATTATTAATATGGTATTATAAATACGTAAAAAAAAATACTTTTAAATACTTTACATATCTGATGGCATACTTAATTGCTGTAGGTAAACCAAAAATAGTCTACATATTATTTTGTTATTATATTATCATATTAGGCATTATTACGTTGCAACCTAATCCCGTAGATAAACATTGTAACTTACCGAAGCTCAAATATAAATATTGTCAAAAATGTGAAATGTTTGTTATATCATTAATATTTTTATTTGACACTGCGCGACATCGTATGTTAAAAATAAAAATAATGCAAATCGAAAATAAATACGTACGTAATTTAATATCAATATTATATACCTATTATATTGTACAATATTATAAAAATGAATGATTTAAAAAATTTAACATTTAATTTTAGTTGTACATAAAAATACATAAAACCAAAATCACCAGGTGAAACTTTTAAAGATCTAAAAAAATATTTTGAAATAAAAATGTCTGTGATATTTTAAGTACCTATATATAGGTACTTATTTAAAAAGGTTGAGAAAATACTTCATTTTCCGGATCGTAACTATTAAAATTATACCATAATAAACGAAAATTAGTCATGGTTTTTGACTAACATAGACGAATATTCAAAAGACCGTGTAAGATAATATACAAAAAACTAAATTGAATTACCATATCGATACTACATAAATTTGTGTACGGTAGTTAAATCCCAGTTAATAGTTTCATTGACTCCTAAATATATCATGTAAACTTTTTTTTCTTTCAGTGCTCTAATTTCAAAAACGGAAGTAACAACGTACTAGGTGTAGTAAATTTTCAGGGTCATAATTATTGCAGAACCACAATCTGTACATTCTGAAACACTCTGAACGTTCCCAACTACAATGGCTATTATAGTCATTACAAGAAGAATATTGTAAGCTTTTCAAAATAATGCAAATTTATGAAAAAATTATGATTTATTCATAAAATTGTTTAAAAAGTATTAAAATTGTATCAATTTGACTCGTAAATATTGGTTATATTGAACCTCATAAAAATTAGAGCTCTTAATTAAAATGTTTTAATCCAATTCAAAATTTTGAAAAAGCATTTCCAAAGCAGGTATATATATTGTTGAATGCAATATCCAAATGGATTTAGAACTATATATTTGGATTGTCTGTAATGCATTCGACGGCCACCATTCAGCTCAAAAAATGGTTAAAAAAACCTTATAAATGTAGCCCTTTATTTTCGAAAATTATTAATCTAGAAACATTTAGTTTTGAGTTTACAATGTATATTATTAATTATCTACAAAATATGTTATAGGATTTTCTAAAAATTAAAAGAATCGTAACCTTAATACAAATAATAATTCATGAAACAATATTAGTTGTTGAAAAACACCCTACAAAACGCATATTTTTTTAAGAGTTTACTCATAAATTGACTTCAAATCACTTTTTTTAATTTTACATAATAATACTATAAACCTATTAACGTAATATTATAATTGTGTATATTATAATGAATTAATATTGGTGAATATAAAACTATAAATTTCTCAAAGAACAGTAACAATGAAATAAATATGATTTTCATAATCTATATGAACGAACACCTATTTCAAATTTATTTTCACAAGTAAACTAGGATATTAATATATTAATTATCAAACAATTTTATCGAAAATAATTAATTTATGAATAAACTAAATACATTAGGTATCTAACTGCAGAAAATTTGTATTATTCAGTACAGTTTTACTCGTTTGTTTACCTTGGTAAAATAACGTATTAGATAAAATAAACAAATTTAATATAATATGTACAAATACGTTTATCTTTAGAAAAAAACCGTAACTATATTAATGTTGTATAATAAATAATACTTGATAGTTACTACTGTGTAAACTTATTAAAATGTAGTACCTACTAGTAAAAATATCAATAAAAAAAACATTACATAACAGTTTTCAATAATTTGACGATTGTTAAATCATCTTATTTAGATCAAAAATAGATTTTAAAAGTGTTTTTATGATAAAAAATAATTTTTAATAAAATAAATAGATTTTCAAATCTACATAAATTGTTAATCCACTGACGTCAAATCTTTTAACGCTATTGTACTCGTATAAGTATATAGGTATTTAAAACAGAGCATTACCTGTGTTTTAACAAGATATGTTTCCACGGTAAAGTAAGGCATCGAGTATGCGCTTGTAATTTTAACCTCAAATAACTCAAAATACAATAAAGAATATTAAATTTTTTTTAATATTAAACTTTTTTAAATAAAAATGATTATATTATGTTTTTATAGAATGCAATAGGTATGTAATATAATAGATTTTTAGATGTAGCCATAGAAAAACATTTGAAGAAAAAACTTTTAATTTAAACACTGCAAGTTAAAAGTAGGTAGTAAATATCGGCATAATATAAACCTTGTAGTTTGTACATTATGTAGATATACTATTACAAACTAACAGGCGTTTTATAGTCTATGTATTTTAATTTTGCCGATTGCCAGTATATGCATTTTCAGTATGAAAATATAATCTTAAGTTTTACAAAATTATCCTTGAAATACCCACATTTTTCACATATAACAGGTTAAAATCAATAAATAATACTTCATAGTTTATGAAAGTTTTAATATAAGAAATATTATTTTATTTCTATTATTTAATTTCTAATTATATTTATACAACTAAATAAATAAATAAAACTATATTTTCTCATTTGTACTCTAATATAGTTTTAAAGAACCACTAACTATTTATTTAATTATTATTCTATAAACTAATGAATTAAAATGGTATCTTTCAGAACTTGAATTTTATGGTGAAAAATTCGTTGCGCTCAACATTTTAATTCAAATTATAGAAACATGCTAAATTATACATAAATCAGTATTTATATATTATTAAATCACATTATTATCCATCTAGTTATATTATAATGCCTAAGCGACTATTTTGTTTCTTCAATTATTAGTAAGGGTAAATTATTAGTATCTAATGCATAATAGAATTTTTAAATTAAAAAGCAAATGACTCATACCTATACATTATGTATTAATTCATTATGATTTTCCCTCAATGTAAACATTGATTACACTTGTTAAAATGATATGTCACTTCACATTTATTTGGAAATAGTTTTTATTATGAAAATTTTGATTTGGTCCACTTCTTTACACGAAATTTAATAATAACTTTTTTTAATTGATTTGTTTTTAGTATTATAGTATATTATACAATTTATAACTTAATAGTTTATAAAAAGCATAGGTAGTATTTTATTCTAGCAATAGCTAATATAAAGCTGTTTATATAATAATTTATATTTTACAACTAGATGATCCACTATCCATTAAGCATATGTATCCATTTCATTTATTGCTTCAATAAAGCAATAATTATCGATAATATTATTACTTATAAGTTGTGAAATAATAAATTTATTTTTTTAAGTTTTTAAAAAATTGGTATTATTTTATTGTATCTAGGAATATTGTATTATTACTTAACAAAAGTATTTGTCAAGTAGGTACTTCTAAAATACTATTTTTCTCATGTGCCTATTTAAATATAGATATAATTTAATTAAATAATTATGTTTAAACAATACTCAAGTCCAAAGATGCCAAAAGTTGATAATAAAATTAACTATAGTTATAGTCAAGTTGAATAGAAAATGTTTTTTAAGTTTACTCGACGTAGTTAGGTAACCAAAAGTTAATTTATTAATTATTCCTAAAATAATAATATCTAAAATAAATTTTGAGTAACTCGTGGTTTTCGAGTCATCGTTCAATAAATATTAACAAAATGTATATACAATTAAAATTAATAATATATTTTATTATAATTTTATGGTATGAATTTGGGATTGAAAATAAAATTATCATACTATGAGAGGTGATCGAGACTATGTCTTGCACGGTTATTCTAAGCTGAAACCTCCTAAAAAATAAAAATGATATTGATAACGTATATAATATAATATACTAATATACGAGTATGTAACATCATTGCAGGATTCAAAATAATATATGAAAACCAAATTTAATTTGAAATTAGACAGATGGGGAAAAAGCTCCACTCACAAGTTTAATTAGGTATCTATTATGATTAAGCCAAATATTATATTGGATCTTCATCAATGGCTAAATATCTATTTGTATAGTAAAGAATTCAGTGCGATAACTAGACGAGGTCACTTTTTTGGAAAATTACTTTTTAACGAAATTCAATTTCTTTATGAAAACGTGCATAAATAAGTCAAGTCTAAAAGTCTAATATAAAATAATGTTATAATGGTAATATTATATTATGTACTCGCCTGGCTTAAAAATATTTTAGGCAAAAGATTGAAAAACACTTAGTTGGAAAGATTTAAATGTAATGTTTATGTTTCATTCATTTGGTTTCTTTTTCTACTATTAACTTTTGCTTTGTTAATATGAATAACAAAATTAATTGTTTAACGTACAAAATACATACAATAGATAAACAAATTAACTTTTGATTACCTAAATATGTTGAGTAAACTTAAAAAAAAATTTCTAATCAACTTGACTATAACTATATTAAATTTTATTATAAACTTTTCCCATCATTGGACATGAGTATTATTTAAATATAATTATTTTAATTAAATTATATCTATATTTAAATAGGCACATGAGACAAATAGTATTTTAGTAGTACTTTACATATACTTTTGTTACTTTTTATATACGTTTGTTAAGTATTCGTACTTTTATCTAATTATTTACATATTTCAAAATGCTTTTTCGATGTTGACATAGGTACCTATGATATACCAAAGATGTTGTTGATATGTAGGTAGGTACTAAAAATATTAAAAACGCAATATTTTAAGAAATTGAGAATTGATATTTTGTAAGAATATAAATATTAGGTAAGTACATAGCTACCTATTATAAATTATATTATTAAGTCCTTAAAGTATATGACGTGTACAAGTATTTAATGGATACTTAAAAATTATTTAATTTGTATTTAAAAAAAAACTACATTTTTTAAATAATAATATGTATTCGGAATTGTTCTTTTATCTTTGAGTGTGCAAAATCAACTCGCAAATATTGTCGTTTTTATCTTTAATTTATTTATATCGCATTGCACTACACCCTTCGGCAGAAGTATAGGTATTTAAGATTTCATTGCCCTAGATGATATAGATATATCTATACATACCCTAAAATAAGACTCCCCCCCCTTGTGTAAAGAGTAAAATATGTTTACAAATTAAAGTTAATAAGCGTAAAAAAAGGCCATTTACTCATTGATTCGCTGCCAGAAATCGAAAAACCGCTTTGCAAAACGCAATACGGTAAATGAGTGAAGAAAACAAATATATCGTATATTTTAAACGTTTTTCCCCCTCCCCTACCCCCTCCCAAAAAAAAAAAAATTAAAATTTCAACATGGGAATATGTTTTTTTTTTTCAATTTATTTATTATTTTTTTTTTTTACTTTTGCGTGTGAAGAATTGCCGCGCTGTAACGGCGGCGACGGCGAAGACGTAGCGGGTGGCGACAGAGGCTGCAGCGTGTGGCCGTTTCGAGATTTCCCGCGGCCGGGAAATCGCGAACCGGAGTGAGAAGAAAAACGCTCGTGTTTTACGACGACCGGCTGACAATTTACTGTTATTATTATTATTATTATTAAACTCGACGGTACAATATTATTATATTAACCGGACGATTGGCGTGCGTCGCGCGTGGTCACGTGCGGTGAACAACGCGGAACGGTTACGGCGAAGACGTGGTGCGGCCACCACCGGGGACGGATAACGGACGCGTACTGACTATACGGGTACGCATATAGAATACAACCAGGCGCGGCGGTGGCGGCGGTTGCGGAATCGCGGTAGCGGCGGTCGCGTTTTTAACGCGCGCGCGTAAATGACTATAGTGACTATAGTGACTATAGTTCCGTGTAGTAGTAGTAGTAGTAGTAGTCCGTATATAGTAGTACTAGTAGTCTGTATAGAGTAGTGGTGTAGAGTAGTGTCAGTATAGGTAGTGTGTGTGCGTATGTGAAACGGTTGACGAGTGGGCGTCGAACGGCACTTGTTTGCGCGCGCGCGCGCGCGTGTGTGTATGTGTGTGTATGTGTGTGTGTGTGTGTGTGTGTGTGTGTGTGTGTGTGTGTGTGTGTGTGTGTGTGTGTGTGTGTGTGTGTGTGTGTGTGTAGTGCGAGCGAGACGGACGAAGCCGGGAAAGCGTTCGTCTGGAGCGAGACGGACGGTGGCGGCGGCGGTCGCGCGGAGCGGCCACTGTATTATTGTACCTACTACCTACTACGCGATTGTGTGCGCATAACGCGCGCGCGGACCGCGACCAGGAGGCGGGCCCCGTCCACGATCTGCCAGCCCACAATATAAAGTCGTATCGTCGCCGGTGGCGGTGGCAGTGGCGGTGGCGGTGGCGGTGGCGTTTTCCGTCCGCTCTGTACGCGATCTCGATGCGTTTGGACACATTTTTCCCCGATTTTCTATTTATCGTCTGAAATGAATAGTACAGAAGAAAGAGTTAGAAATAAGCTCTGCCAACGCGATACATTCCCGTTTTCTAAACGTATTTTAAACGATAAACTATAAAATTCTAAAGAAAAAAATCGGTTTAACCTATCTCCACTAAAATATAATATACGCAGTGGCGAGATTTAACAGCGTACTCCATGTCTTGACCCCCACCACCACCGACTTCAAAATCTTAGTTTACCAGATTTATTATTAACTATTCTTTTATTGAAAATATCTACATTAAATGGCAAAATAGTTCGCTTTAATATTTTGTCATATCCCTTAAAAATATTTTGACACAGCTATTTTAGCTGTTTTATATATATATATATAAATATGATTTAAAAAATGAATTTTCTATGAGAAACTAAACAGTTTTAATGCAAAAATGAATCTATATATACAATTTTAAATCTTGAATTTGTCAAAATTTTGTCAAAGATTACTTTTTATGTAATTAGAAACAGAGTTATAGAAGATTTCATTTTACGATAAACCAAAGGCTTATAACTTTGGCCAATATATATATATATTATATATATTACTAGATCTTTAATTTGGTATTGATGCACTTTTGCACTAAGACTACTCAGTATTTAAGAAAAGAGCATCTTCTGAGATTTAATTTATTGAAAAAGGAAAGTATGTGGCACAATTAAGAAGACTCTTATTAACATACAAAATAAGAGAATAAAAACTAATTCTATGAATATATACAACACTGGAACTCAAATCAAAATGTAATTACTAAATTGTTATTATTATAATATTATAAGAGAACTAAATCTGATACATACACAATAGTAAAAAAAGATACTGACACAGGACTGCTTTTAAATTTATTGTAGAGTTCCTACTAGCTGAACCATTTAAAAAAAGGTAAAATTCACCTTCTTATTAAATGTATTTGTAAAAGTTAACTTTGAACTCTACACACGATGTAGAGTTGTCTCGTCTTTCAATTGGGTCGGTAAGGTCCCTAATATCTTAGACAATCTCCAGAAAATTTTTCAAAATATGCCACTGAATATAAACTTTTATTAATTATAATGTAGGTAGGTATTATGTATATAAACCCAAAACTAACAAAACAAATAGACAAAAAACAAAAGGACAATATCGATTGTCAAATCGACAGTGCCCTCGTAACGCCGAGTCCCACACACAAGTATCCGCAGTAAATCCTAAACACGATAAATGCCTGCAATGTGGTATGAGAAGTAAAAACAAATACGAGTAGCTGTCCAAAGTGACCTGGGGAATTGCTCGCAAATCTTAAAATTAAAATATAAAGCAGTCCTTATAATTTATATTATTAGAGATCGTTTTCTATTTACGTATTAAAATTGAATATTTTACAAATTAATTTTCAGATAAATTCATTAAAGTTAAGACGATTGTGATTGTGTAAGAAATATTTTAATTGAAATTTGAATACTTTATACAACACGTGTAACTCGCACAATCGTTGGTGTTGGACTGATTATTATTAGTGGTATTTATATATACGAGAAGTTTATGAGTGTATATATGATAAATCATTTGCCAACCGGAATGCTCAGTGCAACAACAAGACAAGTCCACTTTTTTTGAAAAATGACTTTTTGATAGTTTCAAATAAAGCAATAAATACTACCTAATAATTTAATGTAACAATGATGCAATTTCGTATACTATATATGGATAAAATAGTGTTATGGACTTGTCTGGTTAAACAAATTTTGGGCAAAACAAGACAATTCAAGACTTATCATATTATTTGTTGCACTGTAATTATTGTAATATTAAATTATAGTATAAATTAAAAATTGGCATAATTACTTATTTTAGATATATAGCTTTTACTATATTTAATATTTACTATATATTTACAGTAGTATATAATAATTATTTCGGTTAATTATTAAATTTATATCCACAAGATACAATTTTACCATTATCAACATATTTTTATGCTCACCAAATTGATTATCAACTTATATGAAATTCAAATAATCCAAAAAGAATTGCTTTGTTTTACTTGTATACCAAAAATTGATAAAAAAAAAACATGTGATATTATTCTAATCAAAAAAAAATTATTAAAAGCACGCAGCACCTAGATATATCGAACCTTTAAATGGTTTCCGAATTTCCATAAATTAACAATTCTGATTTCCTTATAATGTCTATATTTTCACTAGATGATTTTTTAAAACGATTTTTTTTTATTAATTTTAACTCTTCATAAAAAGCTATATATTAATTTACTTTAAATTCTATCTAATACAGAACATATAGTTTACCTTTTCGTCTTTAATTTTGCTCAAATGTATTGTTTGTCTAAACTTATTTAGAAATTACGGAAATTCGAGATCATATTTACTACAAAGTATAATAAATTATTTGATTGACATGTGATTACACAGCAATAAAAAATAGTACTGACACAGGATTATTTTCGAATTACTTTTAAACTATACTTATATTTTTTTCAAATTGTAAGATTCTCACTTTTCAAGAAATTTCATAAAAGTTGTCTATATTACAGAATCCCTTAAAAAGCGGACGTGTTAAGTCCTCTTAACATTAAAATGTTGTTATAACGTAAATATTAATATTTTTAACCTAGTTATTAGTTTTAGTGGTTATACAATATGTTGTTGACTTTTCAATTTCCTATGTATGTTTTTTATCGAAATAGATGTCTATAAAA
This sequence comes from Pemphigus obesinymphae, assembly GCA_025469235.1. Lineage (NCBI taxonomy): Eukaryota > Metazoa > Arthropoda > Insecta > Hemiptera > Aphididae > Pemphigus > Pemphigus obesinymphae. Next base: position 1,577 of record JAIPRL010003058.1, on the reverse strand, counting down.
ATAGTAGATATATTTATGGTAAATGTATAGTTTTTATTTATTATAGTAAATAGATCATTAATTTTGTAATTTTCGAGGCATATAGAAATATACTCACAATATGTTGAATATGAGTACCTATACATTTAAAGAATAATAATACAATAAATCAAACGATAAAAGATTTCGGCGTGGATGTATGGTATAGGTACATTGATATGTACCATCAAAGCACGGAAAATTTACGATTAAATAATTATACGATGCAAATGTATACAATTGTATGCACAACATACAAGAGATATCTGTTATCAAATGGTAAAAACAGAGCTTATAATATGTAGGACGTAGGTACTACTTTATTAGATTATTAACATTCACTCTTGAACGAACTTTTTAAGGACCATAGGAACTACATTTAACCAGTCTAGTGTATGCTAATTTCTAAATGTAAGAGATGTATGTGGGTTCAATGGTTTGTAATTAGTTATAAGATTAGAAAAAACTATCCATTATGCTAGAGAATTTTAAAATTTAGTTATGATTAAAGCAATTGAAGGAGTGTAATATTCCTCACATCGTATATTAGGTCTACACTTGGAAAAGACTCCCGAAATACCAAGTAAAAATAGGCTGATAATTTAAAGTGTGACTTGTTAGTTGTCGTTGTTATGTATGTGGATACATATACTATAAATTTGCTAAGTATAAAACTATAAATAATTATATAAATTCAAGTATATTGTTTTATAATAAATATAACTAAAACCTTTCCTAAAAAAATGTGTACCTTTATCGTTTTTTTTTTAAACCTCAATATATGTTTCTATTTTTTATTCAGTTGGTAAAATATAAAAATATATTTGAAAAACATATATAAATTTTTACTAAAACCGTCTTGTAGATAAATGTAAACAAGGTACAAAGAAAAAAAAATAGCGTATTATATTAAAAAATGATTTTTTAAAGTAATAAAAAATACTAATTAGCCTAATACCTAATCATTCATCTAAAATGCAACGGGTTTTACATAGTTATAAAGTTTTAAATTGCTCCTATTCACCCAATTTTACGATACCTAAGATGTATCTAAGGAGCATAAAAAGTATTATAAAAAACATTTTTAACTAATCTGAAACATAACTCAGAAAAATTATTTGTTAAATATTTAAAGTTACCTAGTTTACCTAAAGTTTTCTAGGAAATATGAGTGAATAATCCTTTTTTTTCGTTTATTTGGCATAAATGTGAATTCTATATTTTTGGAAAAATAATTGCTAATTATGGAGAGAGGAGGGGGTAATTTATATATTTCACTACACTTTAAAAATAATGGCATGAATGCCACTGACCGTGGTCAATATGATAATCAAACTCTCAGCGAATATCAAAAATTAAGCTAAAGGTACGGTCTGCAAGGTGCGACCGGTCGCAACGACCGTCGTGATTGACGACGCGAGCGGTCGTCGCGACAATATATTGGAAGTATGGTCTGCAAGGCGCGACTCGTCTCGACGACTCAACCGTCTCAGTTCAGTTCAGTTTTTCTGTTCGAGTGTAGTAGTCTACATTTGATTTTTTATTCATAAATAATTTAA
>JAIPRL010003057.1:0-51125 GCA_025469235.1 Pemphigus obesinymphae | reverse complement strand
ATAATTTTAAGTCTAAGTAAAGAAGGATTCCACATTTTTCCATTTCTTTTTATCGTTTTTCGACAAATTAGTTTCAAATTTTTTTTCCTAGGTTCGATATTCGAACTGAACTATTTTGTGTTTAGTTTGGTTCGAATATTTCCAATTTTGAGTTCGATTTTCGAACAGTTCGTAACATCACTAGTGTATAGGGTGATCACTATGAATTTTCATTTCCTTTTGGAATGCTGACACGTGTTTTTCCAACTACAAAACTATTTCAGATACGTATTATCGTAATAAAAATGTTTTTCAAAAATCGTGTGTGCATTTTGTCCATTTATTAGGTTATTTTTCGATATTTCTCTAGACGCTATCTTATAATCGATAATTTAATTGACTTATTGAAATTGATTAGATAAGTATACGAACAATTTTAGCGAATTTAGTTTTTTTTCTTAGTTTCGAATTGGATGGTCCGTGTGCGATTTAGATTTTTCGTGTTAATAAAGTACCTATACGCTATTAATTTCACGTTTACATTTATTTAACGTTTGACATCGCGGTTGATTTATCAATATTCGTTGAGGGGTTTATTGGTTTTCAAACACGCGTATGATCAAAAAACGAAAAGTATAATATATTGTACAGTACAACATTGAAGGTTATGAAATGTGGAAACATTGTCACCTTAAACATAACAATATTGTAATACGCAATTAAATAAGACGTGACTTGTGTCGTTTATATACGTTCCGGTCAGTGGTGGTCGCGTCGTCGTAGTCGTCGTCTGGTCGTGTCGCAGCCGCGGAAATCCGACGGAAACGCCGGAAATCCGTACTCGACCGCCGCTTCCGCCAACCTGTGCGACCAACCGTCGTTGCCGTCGGTACCGCATCGGCCGTCCCCGTCGTCGATCAGGTCGACCGGCCAGAAATGACGTTCGGCCAACCCTACGCACAACAGACAAACGGTCATCATCAACATCGGCCGGACGAACGACATATCGTGCAGCACATTCATTTACAGTAATTCATTTTGGCATCATGACAGTCTGTAGATTATAATAATACACATTCCACCGTTTCCAGGACGACCTGACTCGGTCACGTACGATTTTTCTGGCAGTATGCGGAAAAACCGTTCGTCTAACCGCGAAAAGTGAAACTAGATTTCGTACCATATCACTTGTCAACGTCACCAGTTCCCGGACGAAACACTAATCACAGATAAAATGCCAACAGCTGCACACGGTCAGTGGTCACGGTCGCCTCGGGTATACTATAGAACCGTGTTATATCATAATATGTAAATACTATTGTACCTACTGATATTATACAATGTTATTGTACGATTCGGTTATTATTTGAAATAATACGTTATAAAACAACGAATATGGTTATTATATTATTCATATACTAGTACAGAATCACACCGATTCCTATGCTCGAAAAATGACATCGTCGTTTTAATATTGTCCTAGACATTTTATACCTACCCCCGTTTTGTCCGTCTGTCCGTTCTATCGATTCGTTGTCGTCGGGATACTACAGAGATTGTTGATTTGACAATCAATCGTCTTTAAAATTAAATAGTAATATAGTTACTAGAGAAATAGAAACCAGGAAATCGAACACATTCGAAGAGATCGCTTAGTGGGCTCATCGAACTTGTTGGTTTACATCCCGAGTGAGCCATCTGTTTTCATTTAAACTACGGACTAATCACGAATCTAAATTTTTTATAAAAGTGCGTTTAGGCTACGTTTCCAACGCACACCAAAGCACACGTGCTCCCGTTGGTTTTAAGTCTGCGCCGAATCCGGTTTCGGTTCGTTCGGAGAGCAAAAACTCAAAGAAACATTTGGCGTTGATAGTGCTTGGTTTTCGGTCTGGACGGGGTTTCAAATCAAATCGTTTCCAACGGCAAATGTGACCACATGTACCGAGGTTTACATTGGCTCGCGATGGAAACGTAGTCTGGATGCACCTTAATACATTGGCGTGTTTATACTTACATCACAGAACATTGTTGAAAATAATTGAAATATTGATAATTTTAAAATGCGTAATCCTCTGAAAGTCAGGTATTCGAGCTATATATCTTTTTTATGTCAAAAATGTATTATATATTAACAAAATCCAAAATAGCAAATAATTACCACATAATATTGTGTAGTTTTTAACTTTAAAATTATAATTCGTTTTCTGCCATTTTGATACAATAAAAGATTGATTATTATGTCACCTTATCACCCGAAAATTGCACAAAGATTAATCCTATCGTCGATTAAACGTAGGTTGGTACTTTATTCGTGACGGATATCCTGCAGTAATAAAGAGAGAAATTACATACATCACTTTCGTTTTTCTTCGTCGCGGTCGCCCTCATTTATATTCAAAGAGATTGCATGTCTGCAGTTACTGCAATGCGCGCTCGTTTTAAATTTTAACGGCAAATTAGACGTTTTCGCGTTTAATAATTGATATTATATACACCATAATATTATTTCAATATCGTGAATACATTTGAAATTTAATTCTCGTACTCGAACGATTCGTGACAATTATCGTCGATAAATACTATGCGTACCTACCTATAACATATTTTATTATCATACCATATTATGTGGTAAATTATAAAATAATTCCATACTATGTTATAAAATATAGGTAGGTATATCAGTTAAATTTAAGTGGATTTCTGGTAAATATGTCATAACTTTGGAAATATAAAATAGAAATTGTACAAAAAAAAATCATAAAAATTATTTCGTAAGTTTAAATTTATATTATATAGCTAAAATTACTAGAATGTATCTTGAGTTTAAATTCTATAAGTACGCTACAATGGTACTTATTATTTTCTATAATTATTTATAGAATATAGGTTTCAAGAAAATAGTTTTTTTGAAAATACAGTAATACACGATAACATTGCCATTTTAACAAGCAATCTACTATGGTATAACCTTTCAAATGATTGATTATACGAATATTAAGAAAGGATTAGTGCAAATTGTTTATTAATAGTTGTTCTGACTTACAAATGACATTAAGTACATTATCTTTAATATAATTTATTAAAAAAAAAATAATAATAATAAAAAATAATAGTTAACCAGTAATTTTTAATTAATTTTGTATTTTGTATATTAATAGGAGTTTATATTTATTTAGTCATAATGACATTATAAACACGTTTTAAATGCCTTTTTTTTCATGTAAATTGAAAATCGATGTAAATAATTAAAAATAGTGTTTGACGTTAATTGAGTAAATTGTAATTTTTGTTATTTTTTTTTAGATATTATATGTATTATAAAAAATTACAATTAGACTTCAATTATTTAAATGTTAATCGACATACATATATGTACGAATGTATTTCAGATGTCTCACCTCTAACTGTAAATATACGTACATAGTTAACCATATTACAGTCAATGTACCTATGTAAAATACATATGCATCATAAACATTATGCAGTTTACGTACATAAATTTGCACAAATTATGAAAATAATGATTGAAAAATATAACGATACGAATTTATATATAATTGCAATTACTGCAATAATTTGTGTTTTAATTCGATTACTATTAATTAGAGCATATAATTAATGCAATTATAACGTTTTCCAAACATTTAGGCTATTTAAAAATATATTAGAACACACATTTATTATTTTTGATTAATATGATAATCCTGTGAATTGGTTTTGTGATTCTTATCGCCGGATAATCGAGAATTTCGTTCGTAACGTAGTGCGTGTGACCGATATTTAACGAGAAAACCCATAATATTCTGAACGCATCATTACATAATTTTTCCAGTCAAACGTGTAAAAAGTCAACTTCAACTATTCGACATTTGCATAAGATAAATATTAAATAACTTTTAAATAATTTCAGTTACGCATAAAATACGATAATCTTCTGCCAATTCCGATAATAAAAATGTTCTACACTATAGTGTATGATAATATTATATACCGTATAACGGAAATAAAAAAATAAAATAAAAATAAATATAACAATATATTATTGATATATATATATATATGTTTGACCGGTATTAGATAATATATCTTCGTATAGGTTTTTGTCTCGTGTGTATTTACTGGAAATACAGGTAATACCGTTTGATGTAATAATACAGCTATTTAATCCCGTATACGGTGTCAAAAGCCTACATAGTTCCCCTAACGGTCTAAATCACTGTTCGTAGAGGTATATGTATACAGAGGATTCAGTGGCGTTTGTAGCATTTTGTCTAAGGGGCGGATAGTGATATGATATCCAAGGTTCAAGTAAAACTGTGGATTTATTATCAAGCTACGAATAGATAACAAATAGGTACGTTTTCTCGATTTGTCGAAAAATCTATTTTCAATTTATTGAGTGTAAAATCTTAGGTATCTATCTAGAGGATCGAGAGACAGTGGCTATAATTTGATAGCCAATAACGGTGTTTTTCGACTATATTTAAATATCTCGAAACTTATATCTAGGTGTATATATATATATATATAAACAACTGTAACAATGTACATAAACACAGAATATTTTTAAATTCTAATAACAAGGGTTTTCATGCGTCTTGGAGTAGTTCTTCAGATTATAACGACTGTCTATATGGAGATCTATAGAACTTCTTCTGTTATGGAAAAATCTAAATATTTGAAAGTAAAATTGAAAGGGATTACACTAAATTGCGACAAACAGAATTAAAGGATATCTTTTTTTTTTATGTGTTAATAAGCAGTAATAAGATAAAATAATTGTATAACAGAAGCAGGCGAATAAAGCATGTAATAGTCCTGCGTATATAGTCTGTAAAAGTTCGAGAGAAATTTTTTATTTTTTTATATAAAAAGTTTTCGGGTGTGGATCTATCCTCATCTAGCAACAAAAATTGAGATTTTTATGATATTTATTTATTTACTAAACAAACTAACCTATAATACATAGTAAGTAACGTTCGAAAAGAACAATCATTTTTCCTAAAAAAAAAGGACATGTTAATTATACGAAAATATTATTATAAGGTCATTTTGATCACGTGCGCATATTGTACTCTTGAAGCTGAACATTATAGAGACAAATTTTGAATTTCAACAATTTAAAACGTGGACAAATCGACGCAGACACCCAAAAACAACGATCGTTAAAATTTTTCCATTTCATCCTGGAAAGTTAGTGATTCGGAGTGGATCTCATGCAGCGAAGACTTTCCAACGAACACGGATGACCTAGACATAACACATTATATTTCGTCCGTAATAACACACAATACATTATTGTCTACGATACAAATGAATTAAAACCGTTTTTATAATTTTTTTTTATTATTTTATTTTTTTTTTTTTTATAAGAAAGACCGCATTTCTTGGAGCAGATTATTACTGCTGCTGTTACAGTGAAACGACAGAAATCGCAAAATCCATTACGAAATGACGATCTTTTGTATGGGACATGCCGTGAACATTCCTGTCGCGGTAAAACTATCGTATTCTATATTATATTATATAGAATTAGCCGTCGAAATACAATTGACTCGTCAATGGATATACGATACATTTTGACTCGAATTTTCACTATACAAATCTTTTGCAAAATTATAAATTAGAACGTTAATTTCTGCATTGTTTTTCATTCGAACACCCGCGATCGCAATATTATTGTCGGTGCAAAATTTCCCGTCGTTATAGCTAACAACAATCAACCACACGTGTACCTACTTATTGCATACGGTAACTCTATGCCGATTTTCAAATAATAAATTGTTATTATATATTTTATTGTACTCCCGGGGATTCCATTGTTCAACGTATACCGGGCACACACATTGCGAAAACATATCACTTTACGAGTATACATTTTTTTTTTTTTTTTTTTATCACCCGACAACATAATGCGAAAAAAAAATCGACATTAGGTGTCCGCTAACCGTGTTAACTGCATATATTTAAATCACGAACGAATTAACACGTTTCGTTAAAGACGAAATAAATACGATGTCACGAGTGGAATGAAACGTAATATTAATATAACGACCGAATATTCGATAATTTTACGGAAACGCTTGTTGAACACATTCGTAACACGAGTATGTAGCTTTAAATAGGTTGTTTTATGACCAAAATTCCATATATACGTAAAATATTCTCGAGCTGTTTCAATGTTATAATAATACCGTTTTTAATAGTAGCGTTAAACACCGGATGTTATTTCTATGTTATTAAATCCGATCGATGGTTTATATAATATATACGGTTATATGTACCATATAATATATACCAGGTATATTACACTTACCTATTTCCTACGCTCTACCCAATGTATAACGCGTTCTTTTGGAAAAATATATTCGAAAACAAAGTATACGAAAACCGCTCGCGTCACTGGTTTTTAAAAACAAAATTACATTTGTACCTATCTATAGTGTATAATAAGTATACCTTTACCGTTCAAATAGCGTCTATCGAAAAACCGCATGTGCACCGCGTTTGAACAGCTGCATCGCGAGTGTCCTATTTGACGCGCGGAACACGCAATAAATTTAATTCCGACAAAATCGAATAACCGTATCAACTAGTGTATTTAATAATAATATGGTTGTTTTGACGACATTTTAAAATATAGAACGGTCGCAAGATTGATTCGTATAGCAACTTTGTCGGACCGATTGACCAGATATCTATATTACACATAGATCATGTACTGAGAACAAGTTCTAAACTCTACAAATATGTTTGTGTTTTAACTTGTTTTAAACTAGTAAACAGTTAATCCATATTTACGTTATTATTCTTGTCGACATTCTGTTAAGTTTACAGTTAGATTACCGCGTAAGAAGATACGTGTACAGATATATGACTACAAGGAAGCACACGCTTTTGTAAAACAATTCAAAAATTTGAATGTTTGAATTTTTAAATTCTGTTTCATTTAAGTTTGTATTCACATAGACCAAGGACAGACCTACTATAAATAAATAAAATATTCTTCGAATGAAAAATCCTCAGACTTCATGTGATAAGATAAATGGCATTATCATCAATGTTATTACATTATTTCGTTCAAAATATAAAGGGAAATTCTCACTAGAGCTTTTAGCGTGGGTCGTGACAGCGTTATCAAATCAGAGACAAGAAAAATAAAATATGGATATTGAAAAAAATGCTGGTTAAACATAGTAAAGAGATTGAATCCATCTTTATAGACCTCTTTATGATAACAAACGAAACATCTTCTTCTCCCAACTAGGTCGGTCAACCAAATCTACTTAACTCTATCTCCCGCATTTTCTTCATATCCCTCATCTCTTTTTCGGTCTTCTTCTCCCCGTCTTTCCATCAGTATACGTTTTCTTTACGGATCTTACTGCCTCAGTCTATTCGCTCCTTAACACATGCCCGAGCCATTTTAATCTATTCTCCCTCATTTTAACAAACGACAATAAACGAAACATGCACGGAATAAACGGTGAGAACACGGAAATTTTTAAGTATCTACAGGCTGGAAGTGACGAAGGTGCAGTCCATTTGGTCATCCATTCTACCCCAGAAATAAGCGTGGGACTTGATTCGATATTTCCGGTTAATGTATCATATCTCTGCCGAATTTTGACACTGTAGCGGTGCTATTTGCCATCTCTGTACACCGTAACCATGGTCGTGGTGGACACATAGTTTAGGTACTGTACAATACACATTATGTTATAATTTGTACTTTCGGGTGACCCGAGTAACACGCCGCGTCTTTGGCGCAAATGCGATTTTAATGACATTATTTCGCTAACGCCCGTACAGGTGTATACCACCTACGCGACGGCGACGTTTAGAAAGTGCGTGGGCCGGTATCGCCGTCTAATGTCTCTGAAGGGAACCACTATCTATATATAATATGATACGATACTGATATACGTTATATATTACGTACACTCGGATATATACGTCGGACTGCACGAGTTCTCTGATAAGCCCGCGGTTTTTGTAAATAATACACGTGTGTCTTCAGAGAATTTTCCGACGAGGTCCTCCGCGATCCAGGTCCATCGTCATCGATACGTCGGACGTGCATTTCCTGCGTGTCACGCCGTTGACGTATTGTGTGATCTCAAGACGTGTCGTGCGTTTGGGGGCGTGGAAGACGTGATGGACTATATAGTATAGTGACGACAACGGTCTGTAGACTGCCGAAGACGATAATAAGAATAAGTCCCCTTCTTCGTCGGACGACCGTCGACCGTGAAACGAGCGCGCAAGGTCACGCGCGTCGGACGGATCGGCCACTTGCTCCGGAAACCCACTCCTGCATCGTATCCCGACCACGACAACAACACCCGTAACGAGTACACCTATATATTCAATAATGGCGTTTCCTCGTTTTCGGAAAATCACACTCGTTTTCGTACCATTACATGTATACGTGCATTATATATCGCCGACTCGGGACGGAATGGTTTTACGTCCGTTTATTTTTTTTCAAAATGGAATTTTTTTTTTTTTTTATTAGCGATCGAAACTACATTGCGGATTGAATAATAATTTAAAAAAAAAAAAAACGCTTTCTTGAACAGCAATTTCAATAAATCAGTAGTCGGACCAGTGATATATAACCGTATAATAATATAGTCGTATACAATATTCTGGCGGATATAATTGTATAGTAAATATTATACCTACCAATATTATGATTAGGGTGATAATAGTATATTATGTCGCAGTTGACCGCAAAACACAATGTTCAGCCTTTGATAATCTGTAAAATATATGGCCTGCAGACCTGTTGCAATAAAGCTCTGTATAGGTAATATGTATATATTATTAGTCACGGTATATGCGTTGAACTTTCACATTATATCCACAATACACGTCTATTTCTAATTTTCGTTCATATGAAAACTTCGTATGGTTTTCTCTTTTCTTATATATACAATTTATGTTCTAAACAAATATTTGAGATAAATAAGTACTATTATCGAGTACATAATGAAAAACTTAATTTAAACCTCATCGGAAAATCGAAATGTATATATTTTTCGTGCAATACAAATAAAATGATGATCAGATCTTTTTGTTCTTCGGACGGTCCTCGTAATGTATGGTATTTCATGAGGTTAATATTTAATTCCCAAAATACCATCGAAATGCACATATTATATAATAACATTATCATGCGATTTCGTAATGCACGACATACTTTAAGCGAGTCATCTCGAAGACAATAATGGAAAAGAACAGACCATCTACAGTTATACCTATTCACGGTATTTATTTTAACGCGTATACACTATATTATAACATATATGTAGTGTAAGGTAATATTCATTGAACATGTCAAAATATCTTATAGGTACATACAAGTACAATAATATCGTATAGTTTTGATTAGTATAATATTACACGTGATTGGACGCAGGCGAGTGTCCAAAAATAAACAGATAAACGTATATAAATATATTTTTTAAATTTATTTAAGCCGTCGTGACAAATATATTTCGTGAGTTATACGTGGAAAACTTATATAATATCACAAATTCATTCTATAATAATATCCTACGTGTGTTATATGTACGTTTTTTTTTTTTATTTACATTTAATTCCAAATTTGGTTTACGGTTACTATATATATATATATATATATGAGTAAAACGTCACGCAAAAGCCGAAGGTGGGAAATGCACACGGATTTCACAATAATAATTCTGACGGATCTCCGCAGACCGTGTGTGGGTCCGGATGATTATCCTTTTGACATCGCAAACACTTTCTAAATATTGCTTTTCCTGGGATCCGTGTGCGGCGGCACACTTTTGGTTTTCTATTTTTTAAATCCTCAGAAATCTAATGAAAACGACTATTGTTATATTATTATTATTGTACTTACGCGAAATGGTCATAATGCGTAAGTTTCCAAGAAATAATATCGTGTATAGAATGTATGTGTGTAATGTATAAGAGTTTCATTGTTATCCGTATATAGCATCATCTGTGCAGACGTCTCGTATCATTTTGGAAAACGTTTTTAATAAAAATGTAACCACGATATCTAGAAAGATGTCACACGATGATTACTATGATTTGGATATTTGGCTGAAGAAAAAAAAATGTATTCGGACGAGTTTTAGAGGGATTTTTGGCGATGACACGACTTAAATAATATGGTCTTCTGTCTACATGTAATGGATTTGTACTGCAGGTTTTACGAGTGTGTAATTATTATACTCGGATGTCGTAATCGGGCATATATATATATATATAGGCGACGAACAATTAGGGCGGTTAATCGCGTATGTTTGTACATGCAGTCATATTATAGAATTTCAACACAAAGATTAGCCATTTATAGTGTGTTTGCTCGGAGGAAAAAAATGCAAAGAATAAGAGCAATTTTAAAACCTTCAATATATATATATAGTGTGACGGTTTCGTGAGCGCTGACTGTGTTCATGGGTCATTTATTACTTAAAATAATAAAAGTGAAAAAAAAAAACGAGAACACTATAATATAACATTGTATAACTTATATAGGTATACGCGTCACTCCGAAGGCATATGCGTATTTCATTGATGACACGACGAAAGCGGACGGATCACGACGCGCACCGCGATTATAGTAGATGAAAAAGAAGAGGATAATGTACCGCGTGTCGCAATTCATTCGGCTTACAAGATAGTTTGTAATTTAGTCGATAAAATAACAACAATAGTAATTTCGGTGAAAATTTTATAATATTCTTAAACGAATTATTTTGCATATTATTATAGGTACCTACTCGTTCTTATTGTTATAATTCGGTTGCCAAACTCTCGGTAATTTGTTCTAAACGCATCATTTACTATTACCTATATATAGAAGTAGTGTATACCTATCTACATATTTTATCTATATTTTACGTAACTTTATCGCCAAATTCTTTAAAAATCGTGTGTATTATAAACGTCTGGATACGCGTACGTTTTTTTAATTTTTTTTTTTTTTTACACAATTTTTTCTTCGGCTAACACTCGATTTATCGCGCAATTAAAAATTATAGGTCGATAAATTAGAAAATATTCCTGCGAGATTGAAAACTGCACGTGGAATGTTGTAAACGGCTAATCGCGTTCCACCGATTTTTTAATCGTTCTCGATAACGCTATAAGTACCGAAGTTCGCGTATATATAATTATACGAGAGAAGACCTGGAATTGACGTTTGATGTAGAACGTCAATGTCATACAGTTAACGTTTGTTATTATAAACAAACAGTAAACGATTACAATTAAATCACGAATTGTGTTCAAGATGACCTCCTGCATCGCGGTACCCCAGTATTAGCATTGTATAAATAAGAAATGTATTATCGACAAATAGGTTTTTGAAGACTGCAATGCATTTGAATCATCCTTCGTGTACCTATATACGATACTTTTTGATCTTAACCATAGATACGCCACTGTATTATCGTATTGAAACATAAATAATAAAGGATGCGGGATAGGATGTCAAACCGTCAGATGAAATTTCCCAAATGATATAAGTACCTATATTACAGGACAATACGCTTTTTATTCTAAAAAAAATGTGTAATATATCTGAAAATTAATACTTACGAATGTAATTACATAGGTAATACATATATAAATATGTAATGTATATATAAATACACATATAAATAATATTAATATAAAATACATTACGTATTGCGATATACTGCAGATGTTTTACCTACCATGTAGTATATACTGACGCATATTGATTTATACTTATATTGTTGTTATTATTTCAAATTAAAAATTATTATTAAAATTATATCAAATCTTGTAAGTAGATAGTATGATAATTCGAAATGGTTATTATCTACAATGGTCACTATTATACGCTTTTGGTAAAATTTGGCAAATACTGAAACTCGGCGGGTGGTGGGCATTCAGCAGTATAGAAATGTCCTGTACATTTTTATTCATTATTCACATTTTGATATAATTTAAATATGTATACCTACGCGGTTATCAACATTGTCTTATCAATCGAAACTCACTGCGAATCGTGTGTGCGCTATTCGACAGATCATTTCATCGGGCTTCCATCCGGACGTATACACCACGAAAGTGCATAAAATATAATGTTTTATATAAAAACAAATCGTCTCGGAGCGGTATGTACAAGAATTTTGCCCATTAATGGAAACCTGCGGCCACGGGTGTATTTGACTCTGTTACACATATGAGACTTTCTCCGCACACAAGTATATACGTATATAGCCAATTCCCCGTCACTTTCCGATTGTATATGTTCGGTAAAAATCGAAATATTTAGATCAAGATATAATATAATATGTTCTACCATGACTACCTACTGCAGCCGCCGCCCACACAACTCGTCACGATATCGACTAGCGGTCGAATTGACATTGAAAACAACAACAGTACATACGTATTATAAACATATATTATAACGTAAACAGAGTATCGCTAAGTTTTCACGGACACGTTGCAACTTTTGAAATAATAATATATTTTTTAAAATTATCAATGATTTATATTTCATGATGTCGAGTTTTTAATATTACTTATAATATACAAGTTATGTGCTCACGGATAACAATTTTCAAAAGAATAAATCATTATAATGACAGTCAATGAATACGATTTTCAAATCGTATTGAAATTCGTATGACCGATAAAAAAAAAAAAAAAAAAAAGGAAAAAATACGGTTCGAATATTCAGTCTCGGAATATTATATTAATAATTATTAATTACTAAAACTAGACATTATGATTTGATAATTATATAATATTATCATGGATATAGTTCGATTTGTCATAATATTATGATATATAACGCCATAACGGACACGATAACCAGCTGACCGTGGGATATTTTCCGCCAAAGTTTTCAAAGTTTCCATTCTAAGTAATTATTATTAATTATTCTGTACATATCTCATAATATAGGTAATATTATGCGCTAAAATTGTCGGAGACTTAAACGAACCGATACGCATTAATTAAATATTTATATTATGAGTACGTGTGTAAAATGGGGTTTTCGGTCTTATGACGATAAACCACCGATGGTTTACTTTTGGTCACACCTATATACAATATATATATATATATAGTAATATATAATATGCAGTGTTGGGCAAGTTACTTCCAAAAAGTAACTAAATTACGTTACTAGTTACAAAATGAAAAGGTAACTAGATTACAATTTTGGTACCCAAATACATTACTTTTTTAATTCAAAAGTAACTACTTACAGTGACGTTACTTTTAAATTTTTTAAATAGGTATATTATGTAAAAATGAAAATAATTAAATTAAATTTCAAAAATATCTTCTTCTTTTTTTTCTGATAATCGTCATTGAAATATTGTGAAATTCAATATCATGCCTACTCCCCCTACTCATTATAAAATCATACAATCGTTAAAATATCTACTTTTCGCAGGTAAATTTTAGACGAATTTATAAGAATGAATTTTATTTTTTATTTTATAAAAGTGTTATTTCACAAAGTCACTGACAAATAACCTACGGGCGTAGTTACTCTTACGTAGCTACAAAAATTGAATAACGAAATTACTATAACGTTGCCGAAAAATGTAACTACCTACGTTACAGTAACGAGTAACGGCCGTTACGTTATTACCCAACACCGATAATATATATACGCACGCATGGATGAAACGGAGAGACAAGAGGCAGACTATAATAATATGTGATGTGGTAGATGTATGGAAACGTTCTAATTTTATTTTTTTTTCTTCTTTTACCGACATTGCATAACGTTCCAGTTTAAACGGTAATTAAACTGTCGTCCGATATACGAGTATTTCGAAACACGTTTTTTTTCGCCATGTGTTTATAATCTCGCGGCGGCCGACAGAATAATGGAGAATCGTGCTATTCAATGGCAAAAACGAATAAAAACGTCAACCGGAAAGGAAGATGCGCGAGCAAACATAATTATATATATATACATAGTATACCGAAAAGGATTACAGAAAACGCGTATCGTACGCTCATGTGTTTACTTACTCGCGTTTGTGACCTATCGTCGAAATGCTGTTATCGCCATGTACGGTGGCATTTATGTACGAGTGTATGCGTCGTCTGAGAGCCGATACCGTTGCTTCGATCCACGTCCGACTAACCGTACGATCTATTTATACGAACGGCCATCGTTTCCGACAAGTATATTATATTGTATACGGTGCAATCGGTAATCTATACGCACGCGTCGTAATTCAATAGATCATTTGAAAATGACAAAATAATAATCCATTTACACGTTAGAGTTGATTTTAAAGGTCTATATTTCTTTCATTCCCCCACGCCAGCGGCGAAACTAGAGTTCAAATCTTGGAGGTGCTACTATTATGAATCACTTTATTAGCAAATGCGTTCAAGATTTCGTCTGGAACAATGTCATTAGGTAGCTAAGTCTCTCTCAATATTTATTATACTTAAATAAGTAAAGCGCTGCTGTAACATGCTGAAAAAAAAATAACTAACAGTAAAATCTTAAACAATAAAATTACATTGGTAAAATTATAGCTGATATTTGAAATTAGAATGACATTGAACTTAAGGGTGTTTAAAATAAAATTGGGGGGTGCTTCAGCACCCCTAGCACCCCCGTAGTTGCGCCACTGCCCCCACCCACTTTATATACTATTATAATCTTAAAAATAAATATTAGTGTAACAAAAGCAATATATACGTAATATTATGTATAGACACATTTTGTTTCGCCTAATTTACACTGCGGTTGTTCTGCCGAGTATTCGAATAATGCCGGCTATTACGACCCGATGGAAAATTCAATAAATTATATTCACGAGCACCATTTACAATATACTATATTTGCACCAACACAATAGATTTATTGTCTATTTTTGATTATACATTTTACTCGGACGAACAATTAAATCGTGTTTGGATCGAGGGATCGGTCAATTTTTTTTCCCTCCGATTTTGAGGTCGTCGTTCACGTTGTTCCGTCCTTTTACTTTTCAGACCTATACCCCGCGAGTGCAAATTTCTTATAAATTACACTATTCTGTTCTGGGTCACTGGAAAACGGTGTCGGTTTCCAGTTTCAATATCCTTCGCGGCTGATACACAATATAGGTTTTATAATATATTATCGTATACAAGGAGAGCCCCTCCCGACGAGACCCGCAACGGTTATTCCGCCGCCGCAGCAGTTAGGGCCGTCGTTTGTTTCACGGTTCTATTCGCTGGCCAGGCACTTTCTTGCCGATCAATCACCACCCGAAGGTTATTTACATATTATGCCGCCCAATGACACATTCTCTTTTATTTTTCGGGCCGACTGTGTGCGGAACACTGCGTACGCCGAAACCGCTCAAAATCATTCTGGAAATTATTATCAATCTTCGTCCAATATTCTTGTCGGGCCGATCGACTTTGCAATAATAATAATAATTCATTGTAATTAACGACGACGCACGCGTAATGCGCGTTTAAACGTTCGTGCAGGTACATATGTACGCGGTAATCGCGTGTAAAGTAGGCAAACTGTAAGTAAAATAGGACTAATTAAACGCGCTGTAGGCGTTGAAAATTTTACACGTCGCCGACCGTTCGGGTGTAATTAAAACGGAATCGGTAATCGAAACGCGCAACAAAATAAAAAAAACTAAACTAAATAATACGCGTTATTTTCTTTATATTATATGTGTACGATATTTTAAATTTTAATAACTGGTGAATAGCGTTAAGTGTGTATTTTATGTACACTCAGACTGGTACGACTAAATAAATCCCATGTGTGCGGGAAACATTTTGCACGTCGGATAGGATCTCTAGAGAGAATAAAATGAAAGCACCAAAAATCATTTCGATCATTAAAACGATTTTAAATTATAAAATCACGAAATTAAATTATAGTATATAATCGGTGCGTAATTCAACAATCCAGTAGAAAATACGTTTAGAAATAGACGTATTATGATTCATACCTACTAAATAAAATGACTTACAATTAGATATATTAATAATTATTGACACGAGAATAGTTTCAAAATTTTACGATAACAAACAAGCAAAGATTGAAGAGTTAACGATTTTTATTTAATCCAGCTAAGTTAAATGTAGTCATTTAACTATTAAAAATAACGTATGTATAGTTAAAATAAATAGGAACAATATGAACTATATGAAGTTTCTCTAATGATAATTCATTTCGGATGGTTATGAGTAAATAATTATAATCGACGAAGATAAACGCGTAGTTGTTCCCGTTTTTCATTAGTTTATTTACCTATGCACTGAAGTAAAAATCGGAAAACGTCATATTTGAGATACAAACCAAAATTGATTTGCTATATATATATAAAAAAAAAAGGACCAAGAATCTAAAATGTGATAAATATTTTTTGTTACAGATATGGCAATGAGTGCGACGACGGCCGACTGTGAGCTCCTAGGTCGTGGGCCCGTCCAAGGGTCCGCCGACTCGGACAGCCTAGCCACGCTGGTCAGACAACTCTGCAAGCAACAGCAACGGGATCGGTTGCCGGGCCGACGGTGCACGGTCACCTGTAGCCGCGATGCCGGACTGGAAATCGTGCCGTACCAGCGGAAACGGCCCGACGACGAGGGGTTCGAATCGGACGAGGACTTGGCATCGCTGGGCTCGTACGAGGACCCGAGCAAACGGAAAACGGGCACGTCGGCGTCCGCGTCGACGGCGGCCGGACCGGGATCGGACAGCGCCAACAGCAGCGGCGTGTCTGAGGACAGTGACGACGCGGACGCGGCTTCGTTAAAGGAACAGCTGGTGCCGACCGCCGTTACGGCGGAAACGGTCGGTGGCGGACGAGAGACTTATGGACTTGCCGACGTGGCGTTCTGCCACACGGACGCGGCCGCGTTGCCTGGCATAGCGGTGTGGGTGATAAAAACGAGGAAGGCCACGTCCGCCGGTCTGGAGGCCATCGTGATCCGGAGTCGGGACAACCGGCTGCAGGACGTGTGCCGGGCGTACCAGGAGCACAGCAGACGACTGAAGCTGGAGACAAAGCCGTGGACGGGCCAGGGGAACGGCAGCAGCGGGCCGAGGCGCAAAGTGCTCGGCGGTGGCGCGGCGAACGTGACTCTGAAGGCGTCGCCCGAGGTGAACAGGTACAACCTGGTGCAGCGGACGGACATGGACGGGGTGACGCACATCGAGGTGACAACGGGACCGGTGGCGGCGGCGGTGGCCGTAAAGACCACGAACACCGGCTCGCCGGACGTGCGACGGGTACAGGCCAGGGACAGACCACCGTCGAGCATCATAAGCATGAGCACGCCCGAATCGTCTCCGAGACCGGTGTCCAAAGACCGGGGCCGTGAGAAGGAGGACGAACGAGATGATGGCACGGCGGGTGGCGGCGGCAATGATCGCGAGTGTCCTCCGCAGAGACCGGAACGGAGGAAACACAAGACCCAGTCGGAAAACGGTGTCGACGGTAGCGGCGAAGAGTCCAGACGGCAACAGAAAGTGGTCAGAGGTCAGTTCATTCGGGTGACCGTCAATCACCCGGTGTTGCCGCCGACCAGCCCGGAACCGGAACGCAAGTACCACGAAACGGTGACGGTAAAACCAACGGTCGCTTCGTCGTCTACACCGGCCGCTGCCGTTTCCGGTACCGCGGCTGTTGCCGAGCGTCTCTGGTCGACGGCCGACTACGATCGGCTGGACGGCCGATACGAACAGCACAGGAGATCGTCCCGGCCAAACAACCGGACCCGAAGCCGGAGCTCGGGCCCTGGCCGTCGGCCGCAGCCCAACCTGCAGTTTATGGCGGCCATGTCACCGCCACTGTCACATCCTCCGCCGCCGGTCGCCTTCAGCCGATACCCCAACGTCGATCAGCAGACCTCTTTCGGCACCCGGTTCATTGGAAAACTCCGTGAGATAACCACGGGCAATCTGTCGCCGCCAGTCCAACCGGACCTGCAACCGGTCACTTTCCGGCGCCGGAACAGCGTCGGCGAGATGGTCACCGCCAACTTCTATCAGTACTTTAGCCATAATCACCACCTTCATCACAACCAGCTCCAGCAACAGCAGCAGCTTCAACAACAGCAGCACTACCAACAGCTTCATCTTCAGCAGCAGCAGCAGCAAAGGCAACAGGCGAAAAACGGTGGAAACCTCAAGTCGGTGATCAAGAAAAACAACAAGAGCCAACCCTATCAACATACTTACGACGAACCGAAGAAGGTCACGTTCAGTGCCTACGCCACAGTTCAAGTGGTCGATTAAACTCCCTGGCCCTCATATTCGTCGTACCATATATAATTATTATTATTATTATTATTATTGTGTTATAGAAAGTCTCTGTCGTCGTCGTTATCGTGTGTTACCAATAGATTTAACCCCCGGTCGTGTAAACCGTATATCTAGGAACTAAACGGACTGCGCCTTCTGCGTACCCTGCCAGTTCAAACACTCGGTCAAGATGTGATAATCAAAAAATGGTATCGTGGAAGAAAAACTAGAATATTAACGTTTATTCCACGGATATCCCGAATGTTGTCATATCACATGGATAGATAATAAAGAAGTATACGGATAACAGGAATAGTCGTTACAATTTCCAAAGAAAAAACGAGTGAAAAATTCAATTTTTTCTTCCATAATACCTTTTTACATTATTATCTAAGGGGTGTTGACTCGAAGCGCAGTGAATTTAGTCCATATATGTCTATGGTGTAAATCGCCTTCCGGGAAACAGGGCCGTAGTGTTATTGAAATTTTGCTCAAATTTTACCTTTGATCGCTCGTCTTTGACTAAGTGACGTTGATAAATTCGATTTAAGACTCACATGGGAACCATCGAATTTTGTCAACAGCCTATGTATTTTTTTTCTCTAATTTTCCTTCCGAAAATCGTTAATTTTCTTTGATAATCAAACCGTCAAAGTTTACTATAGTTTGCGGCTATATTATATCGTATATATAAATCATAATAGTTCACATTGGACATTGTGCAGACATTAAGAGGTCAAGTTCGTGTCTTCGTTGTTGAAGGCATTTCGTAAACTTGCACCGAGCACGACATCATATTATATACTGCAGTATGTTCTTTGTTAATTTACTCTGCAGCTATATATAGGTAGGTACTTCCTCTCACGCGGGAATAATTTTCCGATTGTTTCGTCGTTTTATCTTCGAGCGGAAGATAGTTAACGTACGGAAACAGACAGCGAACACGACGTATATTATTTTTATTTTCATATTAAAAAAAAAAAAAAAAAAAAAAAAAACAGTCACACGCAGAGTCAACACGCTTTAATATAATGATGTCGTTACGTCAGTGTTGTTCTAGTTTTCGAGAGAATATAAGTATTATCACTTATCGACAAGCCATTCACGAATATTACGCCCTCTTACCCGTTAAGCGTTCACGTTATATTACAATATACATATTAGTTATAGGTAAAGCTATATTAATATAATATATTATTCAGATTGTTGCTCATTTAAACGGAATTATATTATATATATATACTTTTTTTTTTTTTTTAGTTATGTCGTTATTTACGCATATTATCGAATTATTATGTATTAAGTTTTAACTTATAATATATACACGTCGTAATAAATTATAGACGACATTAAGTAACTTATAATTTTCTTATTATATCTATCGATTGCGTTATTATTTTCTCTGTACATCATTATGGGGGACGACACCGTGTACATGCACGTGTTTTCGGGACCGATATTGTTTTTATTTTTATTTATACTAAACTTAACGGACGTGTATAATAATGCTGTGTAAATATACGAAAATATAAATAAAAATATTAATATACCAGTCATTACTGGAGTATAATTTTTTTCCATTATTATTGTGATTACTATTTTCGGCGCGCGGGCAATCAACCTGGCGCTGGAATTCTCTCCTCCTATTTCTTCAAAGTTGTTTTTTTTCTTCTTCCATTCGAACCCATGTGAACCACTGTGTATAAACAATGTCCATCTGTCAACAACCGGATTATGACATCAACCGACTATTGTATTATAGCTGTCGTAAGTATACGAATACGCATAATGTTCACATATCATTTCCTTGGACGGTGATCGTAAAAAATAAATGCAGATTTTGCGACTAGATTGTCTGCGAAATACACAAGGTAACGTTTACGCACATTGTTTGACGACCGCATTTGTAGAGGTGGTTGTCCCGCGCAAATAAAAATAAACCGACAAAATATTATGATTAAAAAGTCACTTACCTCTGAAATTATACGAGTCACGTATTCACTTGGAAATAAATCAAATTATCCTCGGGAGGGAGGACATTAACAAGATAGTTAAAAAGTAAATATTTATGATTAATATTAATATTTGTAAATAAAGAGGCATCGGCGATCACCAAAATACAGCTCAACTATTATGATTATAACTACAAATAACAAGTAATATTACAATAAAATATATAAACAAAACAAAAATAAGAAACTATAACAATTAATTAACAACTATAAATAATGCTAATATACGAGTATATAGTATACCTACACGAAAATACATTGTCATCCAATAAACAAATAGAGATAAATGAAATAAAAAGCGAAACCAAAATACATATTTTAATATAAAATACATAGGTATGTATCAATTATATTTTTCTAACAATATATTAAATAATTTTAATTGAAATTGATAAAGTTTAATAGATAAAGATATAACCTAAATTACATAATATGGAAATTCGATTTCGAAAACTCCATATTTTTTAAAACTTTTACCTCAATCAGTTAATTTATTCGGCCATTAACCGATTACTATTTTTATTCATTTAGTTTAATTGTACAATATACGTTGGTACACACGGACAGACAGATATTAATTATTCTAGATAAATTACATCAGGTTTTAAGTTTTACTTTAACTCGTTAAGTAACTAAGTAATTTCCTTTATGTCCTAATTATTTCAAAAGAAATATCCCAACTAATTTAACTTTAGCAAGTTAATTTAATCGTTAACTTTACCCATCGTTATTTCTTAAGATCCGAATTCTAATTTTTCCAACGAAAAATATAAATATAAATCGGTTTTTAATTGAGTTAAATTAATATTTTCCCTCCCACCATTTACCTTTAATTGTAACGAGTTGAAATAGTATTTTGTTAACAGTTAACTAATGATTAAGAGCTTTTAGCCAAATTTAACTTAACTTAATTCTGTTAATTGGTTTTATTAAAGATGTTGAAGTGCAAAATTTGGAATATTGTCAATTCATTGTATATTGAAAGTTTATGCATTATTCATTAACGAACTTTGGTGTGTGAGAGCTTTTTACATTTAAAATACGCAAAAATTTCAAACGCTCCCTAAAGCTACTAATTTACGAGTGGAAATTTCTAAAAGAGAAAGTTTTTTTTCAAATGTTGTTGATTTTTATTCATTAACCATTCTACTAGGTTATGTATTAAACATATTTAACTTTTACAATTTAATAAATATATAATTAAAAAACCTATTCACAGAACAATAAATATTTAACTTAGAGAAGATGCAAAAAAATTTATAAATATATTCAAAATAGTAATTGAACATCGGGAAGTACGTAAACTAATCTTCCGCGTATTGGTCTAAAACCACAATAAATATGATGTTCTCCAACAGACTTCAGTGTATTTTTTTATGAATTTTAACTGGATGACAATCAAAAATGTATCAAAATTTACATAAACAATCATCGGATTTAATGCTTGTCCCTCATTGTTATTCAAAAAAATAGGTAATGGAATAACTATGGAAGGGTATAATTACTAATAAGTTATAATATATAATATACCTAATAGGCAAACGAAGATTATAGTTATAATATTAAATTAAATTTATAATCTTTTCTTAATCACCTTTTTAAAATATTGACAACCTTAAATATTCGTATAAGTAATAAAATAACCTAAAAAACAAAATGTAGTTTAACATTTAATTTTTTTTTAAATTATAAATAAGCAAGAATATAATATTATATCTTTATTTATAATTTATTTATGTCCAAATGTCATATATATTATTTCAAAAAACGTTTAATTAGTGAACGGTTTTTATAAGTTTATTGATCTTTGTATGTATATAATAATACGAAAAATTTTCTGCCACATACCAATAACTTCATCATACAAAACATTTCTCTATTTTAATTTCAAAAAATACTTTCCATGTCACCACTCACCCCCTTATAAACATAACTATGTCTGTAGAATTGTGTACATTTTAAATCAAAGTAGGTATGCTAATACCCGATTAATTATCATTATTACAAAATGCCTTTGTATCTATTCAGGTTCATATTTTTATTCATGACTATTCATTACATAATTATTTTACATTAACGTATTTATAATTAAAAATGTATATCGCCCAGTCTTCAATAATAAAATTCATTCGACAAAATGTTTTCATCGGGTGACACTTTATTATGTCACCTAGTTTACTAGTTTAAAAAATATACCGTTAGCCTTAACTTAAAGATAAGGTAATCTTTAAAGATATCGTTATAAGTTTGAGGTACATTTTGTTAATTATTGTCAGTTGAATAAAATATACAAATTACAATAACATCATCCGTTAGTAAGATATTTCTTCCCCGCAGTTCACAAACAACAATTAATTTATAACGAGTCATGATGGTGCGTACGGATAACAAGTAGGTAATCGTTTTACTGATATTAAAATATATAAAATATATACATAGGAAGGAACACGAAAAAACAATTAAATGACGAAAACAATAATAAAAAAAAAAATATGTATATATAAATAAATAAATATATTTTATAACATACGTGTTAATCCGGTTTTTTTCGTTTTATTTTATGGGCCTTGTTATATTTTAGTGGTTTATTATGAGGAAAAATTTTCGAGTTTGAGCAATAAGTTTTATTTGTTTACTATGTCCAGAGTTCACTTTTTATGTGATGTATCATCAAAAACGATAGTATATATATATATATTTATTTTATGGATTTTATTATAGTATTATTTTATTAGAATTATTATAAATATGTTATGGTCAAAGATAGTAATGCGAAAAATTTAAAAATGCAGAGGTGGATCTGAAGTCTGTTTAAGAGGGGAGGGTCCATGTGGTGAAAAAATAATTTTACGAATAAAGGTTAGAAGGAAGAAAAAAAATAATTCGAGCGCAAAAACCAAAAAATACAAACTTATATACTTCTCAAATAATGATTAAAAAACCTCGAAGTGAGAGATACGATCGTCACATCGCCCAGTTCCTCAAACCACCCCTAAGAATATGTCACATAGGGCCGGTATTTCATGTATGGCTTAAGCTATATAGCTTTATTAAGCTCGAGTGTAGTACTTAAGTGTAGCTTAAATTCCTTTGGATATTTCAATTTATTTAAGTGATACCCTCAACAAAGATGCACATAAGTGTTTTCCTCCAAGTAATTCCACGGATGTTCTAAAATAATATTGTGTATATCTATGCATTTTTTTTTTATATATATAAATATTAAGAAAATTAATTAATTTATTATGATTTTATTATATTATAGGTTCTTATTTCGTTTTGTTTAATATTAATTATTAATTTTTAATTTTAAATACGAATATTTTTATATTAATTATTAAATTCATGATGAATAAGGTAAGTAGTACCTATAATAGTATTATAAAGTTGATAAACGAAACCGATTAAAAAATGCATTTTCGTTCCAAATAATGAAATGATCTAATCGGTTTCTGTAAATTCGTAACTTTTGTGGACGTGCTAATCGTTCAATAAAATTAATATTTTCGATGAAAATTCGATGAATTTGACGAATCCGATTTATATAGTATTGTTGTTCATAATTAATTGTAATAAAATGTGAAAAAATTTTAAAATATCATTTTACAATAAAAATTGCTCAACAAACTGATGAACATTTGGAAAATAAAAGATAAGTGATGGATAAACCATACATTAGGTGCCGTTTAACTTAAGTAAAGCTTAAAGTACCTTAAGTACTACTCAAGTGTTAAGTGCACATTGAAATTCAGATTAATTCATTTAAGCTTAGTTTAGGGTTAATCTAAAGCTTAAGCCATATATGAAATACCGGCCCATAGTCGGTCAAAGATGAAAATCTTATATTTTTTTTTCGAGTAAACATACAATAAATAATAGGTATTGAAATTTAAAAAAAAATGCAAGTTGTATTGCGCATGCGCACGCTGAAAGGGTAAAATCGTCAAAAATTGTGTATTTTAGTATTACCCAGTTCCTCACGAATACCTCATTACAATCCGAGGTCACTGGACAGAAATAGGTATTTCATGTTACCTTTAAAAGGAATTACCATTATCCTATATGATTAACCACTGTTATTATGAGTTATGATAATATAATAATATTATGTAAAAAAAAAAAAAAAACAATTATATTATAACGTGTTTACTGTTTACAGTTTATCATTCATAAAGCGTTCATAATATTACGCCATCACTTCCATTTCACTTCTTTCCGGCGTTCAAAACATGCATAAATGTGCAACAAGCGTTACTTGTCGCACATAAGAACACATAATGTATAGGTACATTTCAACAGTGGTAAACTAAAAAATATATAAGTAATAATTAAAAACAGTAAAATTGTCTGGTATAAAAATATAAGTACTGGAACAATGAAAACACAGTAAACGGATGAGAAACAATAAGACTATATATAATATATACTAAATGGGCTATCGTCATACGAATACAGAACGTTGGACAATTAATTTGGTTGAATGATCTTTTTTGTGTCAAATTCTAGACGTATGTAAGCTGAGCGAGTTGAATTTTTCGATATTTATCCCGATACTCATGAAAACGTGTCTGAAAAACGATAGGAATTCGAACAAAAACGTGATTAAACAGCATATGAAATTTTAATTTTTGCAAATTGTCGAGCAAAAATCTTCGATCTGTTCGAACTATATGTTTATAATTCAATAAAATACTAAGTTACTTGCCCATATTATGTTGTATTTATTCGCCTAAATTGCATCGTGAATTTCGCTCAATCAATATGGTAGGTAACGTTTCTGATTCACCGAAATTAAAAGCTTCCGGTCGGTCAGATTCGTAGACCTATTAACTATGTGGTCTGCGCTTCGACCCGAAATTCCACAGACAACATCTGATAAATTTAAATGGGTGTCATGGAAGAAAAAATGAATTTTTTACTCGTTTATTTCGTAGAATTTGCAATAACTACTACTGTAATCTAATCTTATCTATTTTTTTATCTTAATTTTAGATTTATTACTTACTATTAGTTCACAAACTAATATTATATGGACTGGCAACGGTGCCCTTATTTTCGGTCAAATTAATACGGAGTTTTCGTGCTGAGGGGATATTAGAAGCCGAAGCACTATCTATAATCTACTATAATGAGTGGCCCGTGAACGATTGAAATATTTTACTGAACAATACTTTTCCGTGAAAGATTTGATTTATTTAGTACTGAAAAAATATAATACGAAAGCTCCAGTCCGAAAAATCCACCCCTCCCACTTAGGAAACCCCGTTTCAAAATCTGACCGCACGACTACCACCCTCGTGTTTTTGTTCAAGGTGTTATGATACATAGTTTTTCTTTCACAATATCACTTTTTGACTATCACTTGTTGTTGTTAGTGTTACTACAAAATATATTAAATTAGAATGGACGGTGTTTCTTCTATAACTGATATAATCATAAGAGATTCGACCAAAATTTTTTCGAAAATTGATTTTGGGAAATTTTATATTATTGTATGATTACTTATAATTTGTCTACGATTTATTTCAACGTGGAATAGAAATATTTTAAAATTTAAAACTATAAAATTACTAATTAAATTAAATATCTATTATGAAAATACCAAATATGAGGTGCCTATATAAATCTTATGTATAATAAAGATTAAAGTATTAAACCTAAACGGTTACAGAACAATATTTATTATTTTTATTTAGTAGTACTGCCCACATATTTTCTTTTTCTTCTTGGCATTTTACATGCCATTTATAAGCCCATTGCCGCAACAACTACTTGCCTTCAACTGTCTCTCTCCCTATTTTTTATCAAGCTATTTTTTCCCCGTTCTCTATTTCAAGTTCTTTCAAGTCCTTGATCACTCTATCCTTCCATCTTTGCCTAGACTCTAGGACGTGCTCTTGGCCTTTTTGTGTTTGATTTCCATTTTAAAACATCTCCAAATGATCCCTCTGATCTCCAAACGAGTACAGCCCAACTTAATCTACTACTTTTTAATACTTTGTCGATACACGCTTCTCCGCATAATTTATTTTACCTATTTTTTTGGTTCTTGCCATGTGTTGGAGAACGGCCTAAAGTCGAGTTTATACAGTGATTATTCTAGTATAATCGTTTTTGTATGATAGAATATAGATATAGATAGGGCGTAGTAGTGTGGAAGTGGCCATCACTGCCTATCTATCGTGCATAAATAATCATATGATCGTGCGAATGTCTACTATCACTGTGTAGACACGGCTAAAGGATCAAATTGGAGTGCGAACTGATAATAAATTATACTTATAATATTCATCCAAAGTAGTAGGTTCGTTTTAGGACTATTCGTTAGAATTCAAGTGATGAAGAAATAGTAAACGATTATCCAGTTATACGTTATCCTGTCGTTTACGACAGATCTATAGGTACTCACTTGGCTACATTTTCAAAATATCAGACATATTTCGGGTTCATTTTGAGGAAAATCGTTCATAATTTCATTAGCTTATTCTATACTGTTACTATATATATATATATATATAAAATAATATATATATTTATAGGGTGTTTCTAAAATAAATACCAAAAATTCACACACATACTTAGTGAGATAGTTGGATGTAACTATGACACCGAATGTTTTGAAAAAACTGTTCAAGGGAACCTATGTATTTAAATTATTATTCATAGTATATTGAGATAAATGTAAAAATAAATAGAGGATGATACATTCTGTGAAATTCTCATACAATTCGATATGTCACATTATTTCCCCTCATTTTCGCCCATTTTCGAACGTTATGACGCTCTGCATGTGACACCAGATTTCACCATGATGAAAAAGTTATGTGACATATCGATACATACGAAAATTTGCAGAAAATATTATGAAGCTATTTTTATTAATAATTGTCATCAAATATTTTTACATTTATTGCAATATTTTAAGAATAAATATAAAAAAAAAATCCAATTCTTTTTGTTATTTAAAAACCGTGTTCATTAATCAGGTGTGTTAGACGTCAATAAATAAATTATATCATAATATTTTTTTCGAAATTTATCATATGTATCGATATGTGACATGGCTTTTTGTTTGCGACACTGAGCGCCAAAACGTTAAAAAAATTAGGAAAAATGATGTGTGACATATCAATTTGTATGAAAATTTTACAGGAAATATCATGGTGTGTTTGTTTTTATATATTTATCTCAAAATACTATGAATTACATATTACCAATTTAGTTTTTAAAGGTAGAAAAAACTTTTCAAAACTTTTTTTTTTTTTTTATCACCCCACTGAGCGTGTGTATGAATGAATATTCATACACATTTCGATATTTCAGAAACATTGTATATATATTTTTATACGATGATATCCGTCACAGTTGTTTCCTGTAACGGGTGTCCGGGCGCATATTAGTGCAGTAGATTATAATATGTGCGTATGTGCGCAACCCGTAAAAAAAAAAAAAAAAAATACAAAAAGCCAATGAAAGTTATAATTTCACCGGAGAAAGGTGTATACTGAAATCCGGAGAGTTTGGTAACAATCGGGGCATCTTCAAAACGTTAATGAATACAAAATAATAATAATAATAATAATAATAACGATGATAATAATATAATATTATATAGTAATAAAAATAATAATGCGCTCTGGGCGTTGGAGGGAGGAAGTATTATGGCCGACGGTGAATGTGTCTTTCCGACACGATGATATTCACGTTTTTTTTTTTTTTTTTTTTTATAGGTTAGATTTAATATATAATACGCGTTAGTGTACACAATATAATAATAACAAGTGTTGAACAATTGCCTTAATACGTTGCGGAAGTCGTGTGTATATATATTATATTATGTGCCTTATAGACATGCGGCTTATATATTTCAAGTCGAGATCGTCCCAAGTCTACAGTATATAACAATAATATTATTATTTTTATTATTATTATTATTATTATTGCCACGTCATTTGATGTAAAATGAAAAAAAAAAAAAAGAAATAGGAATAGTCGACGAGCGGAGACTTCGACGCAAATGTTGAGTGCGCGGGACACGATCGAATTTCCCTGGATCCGACGCAGACGATACGCTACCGGCGACCGTCATCATTATATATTATTAATTTAGGGCCCGGATTTTTAATAATACGCATTTGCATGGTTGTTTATTTTTTTTTAAAAACAAGCCCATAACGTAGCTTGATAAGCTACAAATTTGAAATTAGAAATTAATAATTAGCCATTAGATCTGAAATACAATATTTTTTATTCGTCAAATATTTACATTTATTGACATTTAGGTACTGCAAATTTCTATATTTCATGACTTTTCATTACGTATATAAATGGGTTTTAAACGCATATAATTCATATTTTGGTCATATTTCTTTTCCTAACAAAATAAATTTACCATAATTATCGTTGATACAAGTAGGTACTAAAGTATATTATTTTAGCATAAATATAAAACGAAGACACAATTTGCGTATTTCAGAAAATTAGTTTTCTTATTTTATTTTTGTTTAATATATTATAAATTCACATATCTACCTGTTTATATATACTCTGTATACAACTTATCATGTAGCTAACTAACTATTATGAAACCAAGAATACATTTTCTATAAACAATAATAAATAACGATTTAATAACAAAAGAATAAAATAATAATAATTAAAAAAAATTTGGAAAATTAAAAAAAAAATTTCCATGTTTTTTTAATTTAAAGAGTTTATTTCTACAAAATAAGAATATAAATGCATATATAATTGTAAATATTAGAGTGTTTTAGAGCATATAAATCTGGGCCTTAATTATTATACTCATATTTTCTAGCTGTATAGATTCTATAAAAGACAAAGTGCACTTGGATACGAGATTTATCGTGATATTTCGACAGTTTAGATCCAGAAAATTTCGATTTTTTTTTATACGCTATCTGATTAGCTTGTTTAAAATTCACTTTATAACCTAATATTATATTAATTAAAATATTTTAGAAAAGCGATAAGAAAGAGGAAAACCTTCGCTTGTTGAGTAAGATACTGATAGTAGATAAATTAAATAAATATTTGAAAATATCTTAACGTCATCGTATTATGTATTTTAACAAAATATAGTCATAACGCATCTTTATTTGTTATTTTTCCATTTATACAAATTCCCCGTTATAAAATGTAATTTTCTTTGCTCTTAAGTAATCTACTGAGAGAATAAAAAAGGACCTCCGGAAAGTACTATCTAGAACGAACTTTCTATCAAAAATATTTTTTCCTCTAAAACTTTCACTCGGCTCTTCTACCCAATAAGTTGTTTTCAAGGAAAAAAAAATTTAATATCATTTTATAACTAATAGATTCAGCTCAAAGTCTAGAAAAGGATATACTTACCTTAAAAATGCTTTGCTCGACGATTGCAAAAATACTATACTTCCCTTCGATTGATACAAATAGCATAAATATATAGTAACTATAAATAGTCAACTTTTGATAAAATTACATTTTATCTTTTTTGGTGGAACTACGTATTTACTCTATAACTTAATAATATTTTAAAATCAAATTTGAGGCACAAAATTACAAGGGTTTTCATCAACTACCTAGTTAATAAGTTAAAGTTAGAGTATTTTAACTTTCTGCAACTTAACTAGTTGATTTTGGTATCTATACTATAAATTTATCAAACTATTAATTAATTTTAAAAAAATCTGATAGTTAATATATATATACTTTTGTTCGTAACTCAGGATAAAACGTTTATTAGATACCAAGGAAAAACAAATCTTCAATTACAAAACAAATTAGTAATGGGCAGTGGGCGCTATTGAACTAGTATTATGTAGATGTTTAGTTGATACTAATCGGTATGACGGTATCTAATCGACTATTCAAATAAATTCAAAACTAATTGATAGTCGAACTATTCGATTATCAAAACTATTTGGTAGTTTAATTGCCGATTGGTATAGTTTGTATATAATTATTCAATATTTTATCAATCTATTCGGTTATATAACTGTTAGATATAGTGCACATCACTAAAACTGTAAAATTAAACTCATTACCTATTTCACTAATTATTTTAAGTATCATTTTTATTTGTAAGCTAACTCTTAATATACATATTATAGATAAAAACTAACTTATTCAATTTAACTTAAATTATGTTTTAACTTCAATTAGTTAAGTCATTCATTAATTAACTTTTAACTTATACGTATTTTTAAAAATATTTCTAAATAATTTTAAATTTCTTAATTAATTTCATTATTAACATTATTCATTTTTGTTGAAACACGGTTTCACTGCAAAACAGTGATAAAAATAGACGTCAGATATTCAAACTAATAATAATATAATATATAGTAATTTTTGACAATTTCAATAGCTACTGCAATTGTCACTAATTGGGTAGATCGTAAAGAACCTGTTAATAGTTTGCAAAAAAAAAAAAATTTTAACTTCTCAAGTTCAAAGTTAAAATGGATAAAAAAAATATTAGCTTAACTCAGTTAAACAAAAGTTCATTGTTTTACATTAGAGAGATTAGAATTTCAATGTTTTCTAAAAATAATTCAACAAAGTATAATAAATTTGTCCACACTTTATTTTTTAAGTAGATACACACTACAAATTGTTATCAATAATTTATTATTGATAAATAATATAAAATAAAAATATAAACTATTTGAATTTTAATCACAAAAGTTGTAATGTATTTAAAATTCAAATTTATTAGTTATTGGTTAGAAATAATTTTATAGTTAAGTTAACATGGTTCTATAGACATACAGGTAATTTTTTTTATCATGGGTGGAGGAGTGGAGAAATATTGTAGTACGTCATTACCAACATCAATTGCGCTTGCTATGACAGTACTCCACTTTGCTGCGTCTTAAATTTGAATTCTTATTACTCGGGTAATATTCATCGGATTTAAAAAATCAAAACGTGAAAATTCTTATAAAAATATTATATTTCGTAAGAATTTATACTTCCCGAGATCTAGCCTAGCGTACAACGAAAAAAAGTCACCCTATATGTATGAGTAGGTACGACAAGAGTCATTTATTTGATTTTTCAGATCAATGGACGTATAATACTCAGGATATTTGTAACGACAAATAACAGCATTTTTGCATTTTTTATGTGGCCAAATAAAATAAATCTTCCGTGACGAATAAAAAAATGTCAAGGTAAAAATTTGTTATACACATATACATAAAAAAAAATGTTATAAATATATTTTGTTCCTCTTTGGGGCCAATTA
This sequence comes from Pemphigus obesinymphae, assembly GCA_025469235.1. Lineage (NCBI taxonomy): Eukaryota > Metazoa > Arthropoda > Insecta > Hemiptera > Aphididae > Pemphigus > Pemphigus obesinymphae. Next base: position 19,597 of record JAIPRL010003057.1, on the reverse strand, counting down.
TAAGCGTTAACTCTTTTTTTCTTTCGGACATCATAATATTATCTATACCAACTTCCCGGTTTTCGATAATAAGCTGCGAGTATGTGAAACATTCGAATTACGAAGGAACGTCGCCAAACTTAATGCAGACTTAATAAATATAATTGTAGCGTCCTCATAACCCTGACTCGTTTTTCTAAAGAATTTTGTGTTGAACTCTGTGAATACACGCTATTATAATGCTATATATATATATGTATGCATTTTGCGTATAAAATATGATATTGCATTATTTATGAGAATAAATTAGAATGTCGTTCGTTTGAAGGATGATGAGACTAAAGTGAGTAAAGTACCAGCGCAGAAGTGTTATTTTGAAAGTGTAAAATTTTTTTCTTTTTATACTTTTACCCACACGAACTACTCGTGTTGCAGTCGTCGCAATTGCACGTACGGCTCGATCCGTCAATCAAACGTCGATAACACTAGACGCCAGCTGTATACTATAAACTACTATATAACAATAATACGCGTGTTCAATTCAACAGTAATATTATAACATATTACTATATATAAAATATATTATATTTTCAGAATCGAATTAATTCATCCGGAATAATCGATTTTGTTCATGTTTTCCGAAAACATGATTTTTTTTTTTTCACCAGAATATGAATTCGAGTAATGTACAGGTATTATCGGACATAATAGACTTGTCCAGACTTTCTTCGCGGGTTAAGCCCTCCAAAAAAAAGGTCAACATTTTTTTTGTTTATCATTTTCCTCTCATAATCAAGTAATTAATTGTTTCAAAATTCAAAGTACTAAATTCTGAATATATAAAAATGAAAAACATTAGTGACTCAAGTCTTTCATGAGCCATTGTGCTGAAAAGTTTTGTTTTCACGATGGCCAATTTTGAAAATGCACGTTCGCACGAACTGCAGCTAGTCACATTATAAAAATATACAAAAATTTGTTCTATCATTTGTAATTAGGAAATTAATTCAATTATTAATCGTCTTAGAAGTCATAGTTGTTAATTTATCAATGAAATCCAAAATAAGGTGCACTTCGCTCATTGGATGGAAGCACTTATGGGATAGGATACCTACCTATTCTTGGTGGATATATTGCATTTGAAAGCAATGATAAGTCATTGAACTCGAAAAAATTATTTTTACATTTTTACTTTATTTTATTACTAAATTAAGTATTCGTTGTTAATTTTAAGATTTTAAAGTTATTATTTTCGAAATTACGTGGAAATGAAAAATCTCGATTTGATAAAATTGTATTTTTGCTGTTTTTTTGTCATTTTTGGGTACCTAGTTTTTCCTTACACATTAAAAAAACAAAATTTATAATAGTAGATATAATTTATATTAGCCACAGACTACAGACATATAAATGTTGTCATGAATATAATTGTAATAGAGCACAGAACATGGTAATTCAGACAAAAATTTAAATTTGCGGCTGATTTTGCAGGTCGTGCCTGTGTATGAAAGGAACGACACGTAGACACGCCTATGTCGGACATAGATACATATATTTGATATTATTTATTAATACTATTATATTATACATTATATGTGCATGGTTGTGAATGAGAGGAAAGTAAAAGTAAAATATATTATATATTTATATTGTAGATTAGTGGGACGTCCGGTGTATGAGACGTTCCTGACGGTCGAGTTGTATGAATGTAAATAATATTCAAAAATATCGGGTGACCCCAAGTTTTTCCCAAAAATTATTCCGTATACAGTGGACTCATGAAAACGGTTCGATCGGTTAGAATGTTTCTGCTGTTTACAGGAACAGTTGTTTGAGTATTGTGCACAAAATTCAGGATTTTAGACTAGAAATCGAGCGCAATATTAAAAATTGATAATCGATTTGGAAATTAATGTTGTTTACTTTGGGAGATTACGTGGGGTTTATAATATAGAAGAGGGAAACCTGAATGTTGTGAATTTTGACAGAAATTATTATTAAATTTAGAAACATTATTACGTAAATAATATTGAATATATATATTTTTTTAAATCTGAAATAAATCTGAATATTTAAAAAGTTGTGTAAGTTGTGTACACAGAGTAGGATAGGTATACCGTTTTTTTTTTTTTTTTGTATATACCTATAATAACATAACAAAGCCTGGTCAAGTGAAAGATTTTTTTTTTTAAACTTAGTTAAACTATTAATAAAAATTATGTAGGTAGTTAAATGTAAGTTATTATTAAGTCTATTAACTCAATTAATGTAAAATTTGAAACTAACTATTTATCTGAAGTTAAGTTAATTAATAATTTTGTTTAAAAACAAAAAAAAGTTGTATACTATTACTTATCAGTCGTGGCTTTGAGGGAGGAGTTATGACATTGTATTCATTAAATATTTATCACAAATTTAGAAATTTACTATTTACTAGTGTTTATTTTCGACTGCAAAAAAATAGAATTTGCTCTTCAATAATTTTATTTAAAATTAATTGAAATTGATAAAAACGCAAATAAACTGATTAACTAGGTATAAGTTATTAATTAATTGGACTCGTTAAGTTAACAATCTAGTTATAGTTTTTTAAAATGTATGTCAAAAAGTTATATAAATAAACGAAATTTCAACTTAATAACGCGTTAATGTTCAGTTTCGATTATTTCCGAAATATAAGATATGCAATGAAACGGTTTTACTGAGAAAAATTGCGAAAAAACTGAGGAAATACGAAAAAAGTCTATGGTAAAAAAAGTGGTCAATCATTGTGTGAAACATTTATATAAAAGAACATACGTGTAAGCTAAATTTTGGTTCAAAGGAAAATATCATACGTTTGTAATCTGAGTACAAAAACACAATTTTCATATTCCAACTGTATCACCCTGCAGCAGTGGCGAGCTCAGAATTTTCAAAAGGATGAGGGGAGGGTTATATATATATATATACCGAGAGTCATAGGCGTAAGAAATTCTTTAGTTTTGAAACTATTGAAAATCCATTAAAATAAAAAGGCTACGGAGGGGATATTATTCCTTTATCCACCCACGAGCACGGCTTTGTCAACCAACATATTATATTAATTTAAATAGAAGGATATCATGTTTTTTGAAATCGATTGAGAATAATTATATTAATCTCTGATCTCCAAATTTTATTTTGACGTTCGCATAAATAATATTAACTTATAAAACAAAATTATAATATTAAGAAACCCGTTTATACATATTAAAACTGTTATGTAATAATATATTTCATTGATTTGCAATTTATTTATTTGAATTGGTCAAATTTGAAATACGATATGAGTAAATACTTATAAATCCAGAAAGTTAAATCTATTATGAAATACGATATTCGGACAGCTTATCCATATAAATGCAGGGTATAGCTAACTCTATAATAATAGTTTAAAATCATTAATGGTTGTGGTTTCTATTAAAACTTCAATGAAAATATAATATATCAGTAAAAACTCATTATCCTATACGGATCACGATTACCTATATTATATTAATTTGTAATTTACCTATAATATGTTTTATATTATACCTACTATATGATGTAACTTAAATCTCAATATAATAAACTTATTATTTTAAGTTTAGAAAAATATATTACATTTTTTTTAATAATTTGCTTATATTTGAATATTACACTTGATTATGTAATTGTAGTATGTGATTAAGCTACCTCTAAACCAATATTTTTTATAATAATATATATAACAAGAAAAAAACATTTTACTTCACAAACTATAAAGATTATAAATTATTTTACGAAGATTTTAAGGATACTATTTTATGTTGGATAAAAATGCCCGTCGCTCGTGTATAATATCGATCTACCATCCTTTACTAATTTTTAGGTACTTCGACCACTGACTAGATAGGTTACATTAGGTATTACATTTTTCTTCTATTTATTCTGAATAGGTTGGATATATTATTGGAATAAATATCGGGATAAGTGACAACAAAAAAAAAAAATGATCTAATAAAATTATATAAAAAAATTCATCAAAATAATGTTATCGTACAATAAGAAAATAAATGTATAAAAATTATTTTTAATTGATTATAACGGCAAGTGTGGTTTTAAGATAAATTTTAGAATGGATAAGTTTAAATAAAGTTTATAGTATAAAATTAAAAAATATATGTGTTTATATTTCAACCTTGGGTGAATTTTTATTTTTATTCTTAATATTACTAGATATAAGTTAAAAATTTCCTAAAAAATAAATAGTTTTAAAAACGTTAAAAATGCACTAAAATGTAAAAAACTCGAAAAATGCAAAAAATGCTCCAAATAAGTTAGTTGTTAGAATAGTGTGTAATGGAAACACATTTGTATCTTGAAAAGCATCAAGTCAAGCATTTCAGAAAAAATATGCAAATGCATCGAAATCGAGCCTTAGTAATAACGTAACTATATCTATACAAATTGATATTGAAACAAAATTATTTAGAAAAAACATTTTAATTTATAGTCAATACCTATATAAATATTAAAATATAATTTGAATGTTTTAGATTGTATTTGGTTTTAACCAATTACAAAAAAATTGGAGTTGTAGTAAAAAGTTTTAGCAAATTTTGTTGTAGTTAGTATACTTATTAGAAAAGTTATTTTTCGATTTTCCCAGCATATCTTTTAAGCGCAAAGAAAAATCACCCAACATATCAGAAATATTTTATGAATGTAGGAGTAAAGAATTGAAATTTATTTTATTTTTGTCCATTTTATATTTTTTACGGCAATTTCACGATTTTTGGGAAAATTTGCACGAATGACCTTTTTTTTTTTACTATTATTATTATTATTATTATTATTATTAACTTAGCTATATATAATTTTAAATATGTTATACAATATAATATAATATAGTAGGTATATTTGTTCATTAAAATTTATTTGGATATAATATAATATTACTATATTATTATAATACGCAGGGATATATTTTATGACAAGGCCATGCAACCGATTTATGACTTGTCTAATTGCACTGGTTCATTATTATTATTATTTTTATTTAATATTTCGGTTCCCGAATTCATATCGTATTGCATCATCGATCAGTTATTATATAAAAAAAAAATGAATAAATACACATTCACAAAACAATGAGCCTTTCGAATATCGGGAGCGCAATTGTATAACATAATACAATATTTATTGTTGTCTCGACGATACGTTCGTTATTATTAATATAAATAATATGTTACTGAAATAATACCGTATTAAAAGACATTTTCGGTACACCGCCCATTATTGTTGTATTACTATTATTATTTACGACCATCTGCAAAACATTCGGAGGCGGGTACGTGTGAATTTCGGGCCCGAAACCGATCATTAAAATTTAAACCGCAAAATCGTTTACGCGGCGGTTAGTACTTAGGTATATGCCATATTCCGAAATTACATTTTTCCCGATGATCCGTACTTGTCGGTCGGTACGATTTTATATGGGATATTTGTGCTCGTACCGCGACCGTACCGTTGCCTGCAGGTTGCCCAAACGATTATTATAAATCCGTGGCTTATTATTATTGCCAAATAATAATATTATTATAAGTCAAATATTTATAAAAATACACGATAAAATTAACGAATTTTCAACGACAATGATGTGTTGTATTATAAGTTGTTTATAATTTATTATCATCAGAATCATACTCTCCTCTCTGCCCCTCCCCCCCCCCAAAAAAAACAAAAATATATATATCACATTTTAGTGAATAATATTTTATAAATTTATTAAAAATATTTGTGCACTCTAAATATGTTGAAAATGAAATTCGATAACGAATGACTATTTAGAAAATTAAAAAATCATTACTTATAATACTTATATTATAATACGAGAAAATAAAATATTCTAAAAAAATTCTGAAATCCTACAGAATACAATATAAATGTTGATAATGGATTTAGGTTTTTGATAGGAAATTCGTTTTAGTTGGTATTTTATAGAGGTCGTATTTCGACTTTCTAAGTAGTTTTCATACGCATAAAAAAAACTACATTTTATCAGGGAAATATCACAAAAAGTTGTTATAAATTAGAAAATTACAAATAAAATAATCATTGTTACCGACTAAATAGATCACATATGTAATATTTATAACTAGGTACCAAGAAGACCGAAAATTATTATAATTCAAAAATTTTAATACCAAAAACTTGAAATTTATACCAAACATTCATCATAGCATTTGCTTTCAAATTCAATATTTGAATCACCACCAGAATCCTGTCCAACGAAAGTACAGCTTCCACGTTTTTCTATTTACTAGATTATATTTTGTTGCGATTTATATTTGTTTGAGTTGTATATAATTCAATCATCTAAAAATATATATTTTGCAAAATTTTGTAATTTGGGCTAGACCAGTAATTTAAAATAAAATAAATAAATAAATAACACACGTGTTTTTGATTAACTGGTTTTGTCTTTAAACTCAAAATAGTTAAAACATTAATTGTTTTTTTTTTAAAGTTAAAACATATTAATAAGTGATCTAATTAACTTGACCTTATGTATCGTAGTTAATTTTATCATTAACTGTGCCCATCCTTGCATTACAGGATATTTAGATGTAAAACTATCATATTATATTATGTATACTACGAGCGTCGAGTAGATAGGATAATTATTATTAAATACAACGGAATATTGCATGCAGACGACACGTGGACAAGTTTATCAGATTTGATAAAATGTTATTATTAATTTTGTCCTGATAAAGAGTCCACTCGTCCTCGTCCCAGAATAAAACTCAGAAATTCGAGCCCATATATTACAATACGAGTATAGAACGCTGCCGTCACTGTATTAACTTGCCCGGCACCGAACGTCATCACATCAAGTCAGGAAACACGTTCGAAAAATGGGAAAAAAAACGATTTTCGATTTCATTCGAAATTAATTCGCGAATCGTGTACTCTAGAAACGATTGCCAGTCGACGATCCACGGCCCCGAAAGGACTGGATCATTCGTATATAATGTATATAATGAATATATCACTGCAACTACATAATATATCATATTATATTTAATATAATGTTTGTACGCGGCGGCCGTCACGAAATTCATGCGCCATATAAACGCATTTTAAATTATATTATTATTGTTTGACACGACCGACGAGTGTTGTGTTTTCACTCTCGGTTCAACGTATCGGATATTTTTAAAAATTTTAATTTTGCACCAAACCAAGGGTCAACGTCGTTGGTTTTACCAGCTATGCGGCACTGTTTGATGTCCTTTTTTTTTTTCTCTCGATGACGGCCGCTTGGGAGTCGACATTTTATATTATTGCATTATGATCCGATAAGAATAATAATAATAATAATAATAATAATAATAAAAAAATAATAATAATACGAATTTAAGATAACGCGCAATCACTGTGATCTTTTTGCCGAGACCGGACGGTCCGCGGGAATCGTGCATAATTATCATTTAAGGGGCTTCGACACCGGCCGTTTTTAAGGAGTTCAGTATAGGCAATTTTTAAGTAATCTTAGGAAAAATAAAAATCTAACAATTTAAAAATATTTAAGTACATTTTAAAATTAATCTAAAAATATCCTCATACCCATACTACTTTTCATTGCTATGTAATCACGGTATTTTCTAATAAACATGCTCACGAATTTCCATAATTGTAGGTTTCTGGATAAGTTTAGACAAAAAACATATCTTGGAAAAATTAAAGATGAGAGAACTTTTTTCAAAATTAAAATTGAACAAGTTTAACACGGCCAATTTATGGAAATGCCAAGACCATTTTAGCGCTTTGAAAAATCTACTGTCGAAGACCCTTAATACAATATTGTATATTTATTATATTATACTATTAATATATTAGGTGCCAAAAAAATAATCGTCGAGGAATAATCCCAATCGAACAGTACAACTTCTTTAACGAAGATCGTCACGACTCCGGACGACAAAATTCCGACGGCGGAATACATTTATGACACTCGTTAATTTTTCAACTTTCGGTGAAGTTGATGTATGTATAATATGTATAATTTATTTCGATTTAGTCGTTTGATGTTATTTATATACAATTCAGTCGATAAAATTGTTTAAAACATGTAAATAGGAGGTTAAACGGTTATTGACGCCTACCATAGAATCGTTGCTGCACCACGTTCAAGTAACCTTTGTCGTGCCCATGACCCTTGTGGCGATAGACCCTGACAATTTTGAAATTCGAAAAGACGTTGGAAAGATTTTGGCTAGTCTCGTTAATACAAAATTGTTGTCAAGATATCTAGTTTATATAGGGTATTTATCGATACATTATATAATAATAATTATTATTATTATTAATTAGAAATTTATTATTTTATCATTTTACTTGGTTCCGCTATTTTAATGTTTACTATGGTACTATTTTAGATTCGATAAAGTAATGCGTGATGATGGTACCATTGCACTGTTTGAAAACATACAAAATTTTGTTTCAGATATCAAATCCGAGTACCTGAGTTTTTATAAAAGATAATTTTGTATAGGTACTTATAATATTTTATAATTGTTCAATCTGTTATTTAATTTTTTTCACAATCCATTTCTAGGTATGTTATGTTTGTATTCTTATTACATACCTTATATAATTCATTAATTTCAAATGTTAAAAATTTATATTTATTTCAAAACATGAATGGTATTTTTTTATGTATAACTAAAGTATTATATGCTGTAGATAAAATATAATTAAATGGGTGTAAAATTTATTTTGAAAAATGCTGTTTCTTAAAATCATCTCTCTAACGAGTTACAACAAGTATATTATAATTTTACTAATTTACACAATAATAATAATATATTTTGATTGATTATACTGGATTTATTTATACTTTCGTGCTAGTAGGTATACAGTATAAACCAGATATAATATTATTTGATGATATTTTAAAATACAAGATTACGATTCACGTAATTATTATTTTGAGTAAAACAAGTTAACGGTGTTGGCTTTGTTCAATCAATCTATGTTTCCTTTTTCAAAATACAGTTATACTATAAAGAAAAGTGTTCATAGCGTTTCATGTATTTATATAACATGTATAGCATGATTTTATTCATATTAAATTAAAAAAAAAAAAACCAGTCTGTAGGAGGTGGAAGCATTTCGCTCATTAGGTAGGATATTGGTGATGGATATATTTAATTTGAAAGCAATAATAATAAATCATTTCTTTCTAAAAAAAAAAAAAAACTGAGTGAATAAACTTTGGTGTATATTATGACAATTACTATAGATTATACTAATAATATATACATAAATGTATAATTGTGATTCGTGATCCTATTTCCATTCTGAAAAAAAAACCACCATTATTGGTAAATTTGCAAAATATAGGCAGGTATGTTATTAAATGTTATATTACCTAGGTATATGAGTAGGTAATACTACTCACACTTTATATAGGTAATAGGTAGCTTGTATACCCATGATATAACTTTCATAATATTGAGACTCAAAATTCGCTTTACTCAGCATTCGTACATTTTGATTTTCATTCACTCTTCGTACAATAAGCACTCATTTTAAATGTACTTACCTATATTGTAATCAATAATATATCGCACATGATTTTATTTTCATGTAGGTAGCTATTGAAAATGTTATAATATTTTATACCTACTATTAAAATTTGATAGGCGTACATTTGTTTTTGAAACGTTTAAATTGACGACGTAATAAAAACATAAAATATGACTTGGCTCCTCGAAATCACGATTGACGATTTGCCATTTGAAGTTTCACAATCATTGAATCGTCATAACGCACATTCCCCCCCCCCCTCAAAAAAAAAAGCTGTTTTTAATTTACAATTTTGTCGTACATATTTTGTAAAAGCAAAATTTTCGTTTGTAAAGCAAATACTATAAAAAGTTATGGAACTTTCAATTTGGGGGGCTGGGAAAATGCGGAAAAATACACAAGAAATTTAAAAATTATATAATTAGTAATTCATGATTTTCTTTTATCATATCGATTGTTAGTAGGTGTTTATCATAGACAAATTATAAATATTTATTATTATTATTATTATTTATGAAATAGAAATATTTCGTCGTTGTTTATGGTATTTGTTGGTAAAATAATTAAATAGTTAATGAGATACCTAACTAGCTTATATACTTACTACTTGAATATAAAGTAAGCATAATTAGAGCGGCAAATCTGTGTATGCACGTCGCCTATCTATAGTGTATATTTTAATCTATGGTACTAGTTAGCACTGACTTTACTGTCTGTTGTGAATGACTAGGTAGGTATAGGTACCTGTTTTGTTTGTTTACGTTTTGAAGGAAGTATTTCGTCGGTACACGTCCCCCCTCGTAAATATAACATAATAATTTAATCATATATTTCAGAAAATAAATCCTATTAAAGTCAAAAATGGGTATGTACATAATATATGTACAATATTTTACATTAACGAAAGACGGTCAAAAATATGCACCTATCTTATAATAGTTAATACAAGTTTACATATTATATAATATAGGTATGCATTGAGTCCATTTTTTTTTTTTTATTTACGTCATGCTGTTTACGTAATTTTCTTCGGCGCGATAATAGATTCTAGTTGAGACTGAAAACAGTAAACACGTAACATTAAATCGGATATCTATAATTTATAATAGCGAATGAAAGATACCTACCTAAATATTAATCAAGTCTATTCAAAAAGTACCCGAACAAAATAAACGTTACTACGGCTAATCTAGACATGATATCGCTTTAAACTATAAATAGATATATTCCCCATGTGTTAATGAATATTTCAAACAAAACCCGAAGCCGCTATCTTATCTCACTTTAATATTACACATGGTTAAATCGAGTATGTTTCATTTGGCGTTATCAACATGTCCGAAATATTTATGAACAACGTATGTGCATAAAGTTTTCTTTGAAACTTCGTAAAAAATTCTACCGAAAAGTTTGGAATGATCAAAACTACTTTTGGGGATGATTCTTTAAATCGTTCAAAGACTTGTTTCAACCGTTTCAAACATGGTCAAGTAAAGATGATCCACGTTCTGGAAGACTGTTGACATCCAGAAATGATGCTGTTGTGGCGGAAATTTGTTAGAAGTGCAAAATAATAGTAGTACAGAGGCAGGAAACTCAATTGGGTATTGCCATCAAATTTTAACAGACATTTACAAATGAGAAGAGTTACTGCCAAATTTGTTCCGCATTTGTGAACATTGGAACAAAAAGCAAATCATGTAACGATTTGTCAAGATCTTAAAAATCATTCTACTGATTATAATTTCTTAAAAAAACATCATTACAGGTGAAGAGACAAGGTTTTAGGGGTACGACCCGGAAACGAACGCTCAGTCGTTCATTAATTTCGGACATATCAAAAACGCCAATCTAAATAAACTGACTCTATTTAACCACGTGGAATATTAAACTGAGATAAGAGTGGCTTCGGGTTTTATGTAAAATAATTCACTATTAAATCTATTTATAGTTTATCATGCCATGTTTATCAAGCGATATCATGCCTAGATTAGCCGTAATAACATTCGTTCGGGTACTTTTTGAACAGACCTCGTATTATCATGTAAAAAAATAAAAAATATATAAATATGGAGTGGCTATTTATGCAGAGGCATCAAATACCTTTTTTTCTGTGAGCGTGATTTAAGTTGCATATTGGTTGAAAATAAAAATTTGAAATGTTTTATTATTTTTCAGGACCGTGATTATCAAACTACCAGAGGGATATTTGAAGAAAAAAAATTGGAAATAATCACACTTTAAAAATCATGAAATGATAAAGTGGTTAAAGTTTTCGAATTAAGCCTTCGTAGCTCAATTAAAAATCTAATTAAGAATATACATACAAAAAAAAAAAAAAAAAATGAAGGGAATCAGAAGATTGGTTTAGTAGTTTTCACTATCACCACCTTGAAAAATGGCATTTCGAGAAATACCTACGCATTTAATGTACTCGTATTACATATGCGTTTAAATGGCATATCGGCATTAAAATATGTTCTAGTTTTTTAAGTACAACAGTACAATTTAGTTATCATATATTCAAAATTTTAAAATAATATGATAGATGAGAATATTTATTTTACTACGGACAAACATTTTAGCTAAAATAATTATTTCAAATTTTTGTGTTAAATTTGGAAATTTGAATTGGCAGGTGCGATTATCGAGCAATAAGACCAGATTCGTTCAAATAGGTAAACCTAAACAGTGGTGCCAATCCCTATGTTAAACTTAGGTCAAGGCTCGGGTCTGTATAAAATATGGGACTTAGAATCAAAAGTATATAATATAATAATTTTATTACAGCGATGTATATAATATTATATAATTACTTTTTATACTAATGTTAAGATCGTGCATTCATGCTTATTGCATCTATATAATCGTAAATCGTGAAGAAGGTTCTGTTATAGATTAACCCAATGTTGTAAAGTATTTGAGTACAAATATTTAAACACCTACTTCAAGTGTATCTATTTAAAATATTTTTCTTAATGCAATCAAAAGGGAGTATTTAAAAAGTATTTTAAATCTTTTTTTTTTTTTGTATTTTTACAGAAATTCAAATACTTTTATTTAAATACTTTTTTTCATACAGAAAATTTTATTTTTATTTTCATATTATCTGACAATTGTATTGATGGTGCAATTTTGATAAAAAAAAAAAAGGGGGGGAGTAGGATATGTCCGATACAAACTTTGAAAAATTCTGCAACTTAAATGCAATAATTCTTTAATCATTTGATTATTAAAAAACATGTATATATACGCATGTTTTTTTACTTTAAATTTAACAATATTATCTACCTACAATTTTTAATGAAAAACTCATGATAGCATTTCTCATTTTTAAAAACTTACCGACATCTTAGAAATATGAAATAAAAAACAAATTATAAATTATCTAATGCCCTTCGTACCTATTCTTTTATCAATATTAAAAATTTTTAAGTTATATTTATTTAAAAAAATCAAACATGTTAGTTTTTTAGTAACTCGTAAAACCTATTTAAATACAGATACATATTACAAAACGGTTACGTAGGGCGCTAGATAATGTTGCTCTTTATAATTTATTTTTGGTTTCGTCCTTTTGTGATGTTTTTAAGTTGTTATAAATGGGAAATTCAAAAGTAATATTTCCAATAAAATTTAACATATATATATGATATATATATCCACGCTAAAATTACGACCGCATGAATTTATGGTTCGCGCGGCATACAGCTGCATAACAATAACGCGTGTATTTATTAACGTTAAAAACTTACAATTACAAACTTTAAACCTATATTGAACCAAATTGAAATATGAATAATATTAAAAAAGTAAAAGGTAGAGCAAAAAAAGTATACACAATAAACGTGCAAATCAATTAGTCATTGTTGGATTTGACAAAAAGGTATGAAGGTATATAAGGTATATGAAGATAAGATAGGTTAGGTTAGGTTAGGTTAGATAGAACAAATGGAGTGTAGCGCCGATTTTACATTTTTTTCGTACCTACTGTTTTTGATGAAAATAATTATGGTAAAATCAGCTATCAGATTCAGCCGGAATTAGTTTGTAAGTTACGGGCTTTCGAAGTTCTCGAACATATTTAATATGCGCACGACAAATCGACTACCTACATTGATAACATTGGAATATGCCACTATCTCGACATTTTTGGCCATTACGCCTTTTAGGCTTTCAGTTGGTAAATAAAAAATTAAGTGAAGACTTTTTTTTTTTGCTTATTAATTTTTTTGAGACCCCCCCCACTAATATTTCTTAGCGCCGGCTTTTTAAGGCCGTTAATATAACTCGGCTGAGAATAGTGTGTTCAGACTTCGGTACCACTGCGTGTATAAGTATGTAAATATTATTTAGATACTGGATTCGTCGTGGGCTTAAAATATTTCTAAAATATTTACCTTGATAATATTCAAAAATGTTCTCTACTTGTAAGTGGTAACTTCATTTGATATAATCTTTTAACTGGGTGTGGGCGTCTGCCATAGGTATATTACACTACTTATATATGACAAAATAGATAGGTATTATCAGAGATTTTTGATACGCACAACCCGCTTAAATATTTCTTCACCGCACCTGTGTTGTAGTTCACCACTTCTCATTGGCCAATATTATCTTATATATTCTTGCCTGTATGGCTGTATTTACTTGTTAATTATTTAATAGTGCACATATAATTTTAATAAATTATATTTGATATTATTTATTATGATTTAAGTTTTTATAATCTATGTTTAATTGTTTGTTTACTTAATTACCATCAAATGAAAGAATGACAAAATGTTGGACCAATGAAAAGTGGTGAACTATACGTTATAGGCCGGGTGAAGAGAAGATGCGCACACGGGGAAAAAATGTGTCAACTGTGATAATACCTATCTATTTTGTCATGTATATACCTACCATGATCTGCTACATTTATAGATAATCATCGTTCTGTAATTATATAGTTCTCTTGACTTGGAACCCTCTTGAAGCCTGACGTTAAATAGTTTGTATTATGCATGCGCGATTGTGATTTACTTTGAGTATTTGGTTGGATTTTTTCAGGACGCTCAACTCTTCGGCTCGACGTTTGGCTTCCACTTCGTGCGTTTCGGCTGCCTCACGTTCCAGTTGCACTATCGCCGCATTCGTTTCCGCCAACGAAGCCTCCAACGTTTCATTTTCGAGTCTCAGTTCTTCCGCTTTCTTCTCCAACTCCGTCTTTTTGTGTTCTCTCTGCAATGTCAGATAATGCGCATAAGTTTGAAAAAAAAAAACTAGGTATTATTCGCACTGCTATAAGTGCTGAGTAAGCTGCGAGAAATTGGTGTAATGTCAAAGGGGACGATTACCCAAAAGGATGGATGTGTCTAATCTCCTCATTTGTGGTTTATAATATCAGGGGTGGATCCATAGAGACCAGAAATATTCCAAGGAGCGGAAGGGCATATAAAACCAAAAATCAGTGGTCGATTAAAGAACTTTCTCAAATTATCAAAAAATAATCAGACAAAGTATAGTTGTTATATTTTGATAATTAACTGAATAATTATAGATATTTTTATTTTTTTGGAATTTTGATCCAGATATTTGTCGCTTTTATGATTATTGATTAGAGATCAATGGAGCTAAATGAGGATAGGATTCAGGAAATTAGTATTCGACACACGTTTCGCTTAGGCGTAAAACAAATTAATATTATTTTTAAAACAACTTAAAACAAAAATTTTAGTCGAAAAACGATTACGCTCCATGTCTGTCGTTTTTCAGAGTTATTTGTGTTTTTTCGGAAATCTCTTTCTTTTCTATATAGATTGGCACTTTTAAAATGTTACAACATAAAAAATACTATTTGCCGTGTTAAATTTTCAAAAATTTGATAATATTTAATAGGACCAAATAAAATATAAAGACTTAAAAATGTAAACATTATTTAATTTAAAATGTACGTAATTTAAACATCCTATATACAGCTATTTTGTTGTACAATTCTTACATACCAGGGTAATTTAGATCATTTATTGAGGTAGCTACGAGTCATTTAAACTTTAAACAATCATTCATTATCCAAAAAAGGGTAAAAAATTCAATAAAAATCTATACTTACTAGTGGTAAAAAAAAAAAAAAAAAAAAAGAGAAAATACTTGCCAGTAACGCCTTTCGAATCCCATTAGCCATTACGCTTTCGAACAATTCTTGATAAGCGTCGATGGTCGTCTTTATTTCGTCGCGAATCTGGATCAGCATCTGACCACGTTCCGTACAATTCAATGTCGACTGTCTAATGATTTCGTCTAATGTTTGCATATAAAATGGGTCATGTATGGAGAATTTTAACTATATTTTTAGAGATATTAATAATAGAAAATCGTTTAAATATAGGTAAATAAGAATTTACAAGTATCGTGTGTTATCCATTATCATATATGTTTGATTAATCAATACATTTAAACTTGATTGACTTTACATTCATATTTATTTATTATAATTTTATACTACACACTTTACTTTATTATACTCTATAATACATACTATAACATACCTACACATTAGTTTTAGCAAAAACCAAAAAACATTATCCTTTTTCAATATAATATATAATTTAATCATTTTACAGTGCCAACAAATCCCCAAACACCGCGTTTTATAGCACCCATAAAATTATAACCTATTAATATTAGTAGGTATACTTTACGTGGTAAAATGCTTTAGATTTTTTAGATCAAGCTACTTTTTGCTCAGTTTTGATCATAGATTGATGAAAAATTAATCATTAAATAAAAGATATGATATTTTTTTTTTGTGGGAATGTACCTATATATAAGATGAGAACTTACTGTGCCATACAGTATAGGTACTCGTGGTAGTCGGTATAGGTATGTATTTTATATTTGAGTACCAAATCTAAAATCTGCGATTGAAAAACGTAATTTTTTTTTTTAAATTTTCAAATAAAAAATATAGTTTAGATAAAAAAAAAACCCTAAACTAATAAAAGTATTATATGTAGGTAGGTACTCGTACAAATTCAAAACATCTATAGTTTATGATTTTTGAGTTATATGGTCTATATCTTGAGTATAATACCTACCTGATGGTTGGTTAACCTATATAGAAATACAGGTTTCTTTTTTTAACGTACAAACTTCGAGAATATAACATCATATTAGTGAATGCAATCGAAAGCCAATTTTACGTTTTGCGAGTTCAGAACTTTTAAAGGTACCTATACTATAATTAATGTTGCATTGTATCAGTCGCTGTGGCGATAAGAGGTGTTAGATCAAGGAGAAATACAAATTTACAGTAAGGTCTAAGAATGTTATTTATTACATTTAAAACAAATAAAATAATAAAGGTTCTGTAAATACTTATGTAAACTAATAAAATAATCAAATATAAAAGAGGTTTGAAATCAAAAAGTTTTGATGGTCGGCAAATTTCGTGATGTATTTTTTTTTTTTTTTTGTGGTCAATTTAAAACTAAATGAAAATAAATAAAATAACTAGGTAATAAAATAGCTACTGTCTGCAGGTAAGTAATAAAAGGTATAAATTATTCTAAACTCACAAAACGCAAAATAGATTTTCGAGTGCATTCATTAACATGAGGTAAGTAGTTATATATACTCCAAGTTTGTATGTTAAAAAATTAACACCTTATATATATATATATATATATATTATATATATTTAAACTCACTAAAACATTGACTGTATAGTTCACGTTTAATCGGACACAGTCCCACCTCTCTGGCCTTAAAACGTTCCAAATATGTGTCCAACTTTTCACTAAGTTTTTTCACTTCTAATTTGGTAGCCGGTTGATTCGATATCTTTTGACGGAAATATTTACCGTCCTTTTCCCATTCCCTCGGCGGCAATATACGATTTAGAACCTGGTTGAGTCTCTCAACGTCGGTAATATCGTCTCCGGAGTCCAAATGGCGAACATTTTTATCGGCAGAATGTTTATCCTAAATCGTAATGAATCGGCGGATAAAAATAATTTATATTCGTATATTTATTGAAAATTTCTACGATGGAATATTTACTGTATAGGAATACGTCTATTTTTAATACATTTTTATTGAATAGATTCCTATATAGTATAGTTGATTTTAAAGCATATAGATCGGGGGTCACCGACTGACGGATCGAGAACACACTTTTTTTACGGATTCTTGGTCGCGTAAATTAATTTTTATATTTTATACATTTTGCGGTGGCGGGGACCGGTTTCACCTCGCAACCTCGCCATAGTCGAGCACCGTCTAAATTGACGTAAATTTTTTTTATTATATTGCCTATAGGTACTAAGGTGACCATACGTAATATTTTGCGGGATTGCGTCCCGTTTTTTTGGTTATTTATTTAAAATTTGGGTAAAAAACTGTTGAATATATAGTTATACTTATGTATTTATTTTGCCTGCACAAGTTTTAGATTTTAATAGCTATATTTGTAAATAGATAGGGGAAGATGGGTGAATACCGGTCAATGACATATCTCTGTAAATATTATAACATAAAATACTACAATTATGTATATTGATAAATAGTGTTATCAAAACCTAATATCAGATGTTTCAAAGTGATACACAAAAATTTTCTCGCCAAAAATATGTTATCAATATTTTTATCATTATTGATGTAAAATGTTTCAAAATTAAAAACCATTTCAAGGTAAGAATTTTAAATTATTTTTTAAATGGCTTGTTTTATTGACATCTAAAACATGCAAATATTACGTATAATGTTGTTTTAATATTACATTTAAATTATCTAGTTTTAAATTATGTCAATTAAAAAAATAAGTCAAATAGGGTAAAACCGACTAAAATCGATGGGGTAATGGCGGCCAATATTTTTTAATAAATGAGGTTCCATATCAACATGATATTCAATTGTATAACTTAATATATTAAATATATATTAAATTCTAATAAATATTATTAAATTAAATACCTACCTAAAACTGAACACAATGTTCCATAATTTACATTTTCCACTTAATAATAATTATTAAATTAAATTATTATTAATTATACTGTTTTTCACTTTTAGCCACTAAACGAGGTTCATAATTATTCAGGAAATATAAAAAGAAAAATTTGAGTAATTCTTGAGTCAAATTGTAATTTCTTATATATTTACATGTATTTTTAATATAGCTGGTATTACCCCACTATATGGGCAATACCGGTCCATTTTCATTTTTTTTTTAAATTTAAAAAAATATATTAATATTCATCTTAAAAATCTGAAACTTATGTATATTATACCTAACATATCTCTACATAAATTCAAACCATTAGCAAGTATTTTCAACTTATAGTTATTGAGATATAATTCTTGTTCAGGTGGCCACCATTCACCCACCTTCCCCTACTAAGTAAATTGGTGCATTTATACCGGAACACTCTGCAGGCTGCTTGCTAATTAGGCACCTACTAATATATTGACTAGATACCTAAATACCTAATATATATTAAATACGAATATATTGAACCAAGAACGAGTGTAGTATATAATATGTTAGAACTTATGCTATAATAGTCTAGTCTATATAAGTCTTCTTCTTTTCTCCCAACTAGTTGGGGTTAACCATCCTAGGTACTTCCACAACTCGATCTCTCACATTATTATCACTTACACCCACCCATCCACCTCATATCACTCTAATTCACATCTACCTCTTTTTTTTTTATCTTATTCTTCCTTGAACATATATTCCCTTTACTAATATTGCTACCTCTGTCTTTTAATTCCGCCTCAAAACGTATATATATAGGTATACACTGTAGGTGATCCTACAGTATGATATGATATGATATGATGTATGATTTTGGTGAAAGGGAACACAGAGGAAATAGGGAAAGGCTAGAAATAAAGTTATGTGGGGATGTGGTGGGAGAAGTGGACAGGTTCAAGTATTTAGGGTCCGTTATACAGAAAGATGGGGGTTTCGAAGAGGATATGAAACACAGGATTAAGTGTGGATGGACGAAGTGGAGAGAAGCGTCAGGTATTCTGTGTGATAAAAGAATCC